>JBBBDQ010000448.1:417500-582500 GCA_037127315.1 Ascarosepion bandense
TTCAGCTACCTTCTGTAGGGGGTCTTGTAGTTTCCTTTCCGTGTCTGCTATCAGCACTGTATCATCTGCGTATCTTATGGTGTTCAAATTGTGACCTCAGATGACAAATCCTGGTATAACATCTATGGTCCTCAAAATATTCTTGCTGTACAAGTTGAACAGATCCGGTGAAATGACACATCATTGTCTTACGCCATTTTCTACCTTTGTAAATCTTCTGAATTAGTTACCTGTCGTATGCAGGCAATTCGTTGCCAGTAGAGAGTCTTAATTACTGTCATGTCTTTTCCTAAAATGTCGAGGCTGCTGAGCATCTCCATCAATTCTTTGTGGCATATTTTGTCGAACGCCTTCGCTTAATCGATAAAATATAGATACAAGTTCTTCTTCATATGTATTGCCCTTTCAACAAGAACAGTGCGGATTCGTCAAAGACACTGGAACAAGGAACGCCATGTCACACTGGTATAGCCAAAATTAGTTATTCCTGCGGGCTAATGTGGCAGTGTATGGTGGTGTGAACCATAGACAAGATTGAGGTTTCAAATGGTATTACCGAAAAGAAATAATCGTATCTATAACTGTTCGAACGCACATTATAACGAACCATCAACATTCACTTTGCATTCTGTTGGTGAGATATGTTTTTTTTTGTTTGTTTTTTTTTTTGGGGTGGGGGGCACTTAATCTTCAGATAATGGACTTTCCCTCCTTTATTAATAAGAGTTAACAGAAAGTTCTTAGGAGCTCTTTAGAGTTCTATTGGAGTTCAGTAGAACTACTAGGTAGTTACTAGTCGGCAGTTAGCTGAATACTAAGGAGTCAGCTTACAGTGGAAGATTACCAAGTTCCTAACATTTTGGGTGCGTTAAGTCGATTAGCAACCGACATAGTACGATTATAACTTTCAGTGCGAAATTCTACAACAGTTCTATTCTGGTTCTTCTCGCGAACCACTGCTCTAAGGAGCTGACTCCCAAGAGGATGTTTCTCTGATCACTGCAATCATAACCTGCTCAAGTGTACGATCAACTATTTTCTTTCCCACTCAACTTCTACTACTCAAATTCTCTTCTCGCGCTTCTCGCCTGTGGAATTCCCTTCCGTTTACTTGCTTCCCCGACAGCTACAATCTTCAAGAATTTAAATGTAAGGTCAGTTGTCATCTCCTATCTCTCTGACGTTCATTATTTCCTTTGTGTTCTTTTCTCCGTCTCCTCTACTCTCATCACACCAATATTCATATTTTTCTCTTACCCATTTTCTGACACACCCTATTCTCTTTCTCATTATTTTCTTCCTATGTAACCCCCTGGACACCAGTAACAGTAAAACTACCTGCTTGAGGTGAAATGATTATAAAAAAAAATTAATTAAATCGAATAACTCCTGGACCTTGTATAAAGATTCTGTTTTTTTGTATGTGTATTTAAAGATAAGTTTGTTTTCTTAATTTTTTAAAATTTCCCTATTATATTGTAAGGAACATTCGTGACAGTTTATTTTACATTTGTATATGGGCATCACTAGCCGGTGCCTGAAAAGGGCTTCATATCGTCTCCAAACTACAACTCAACAGGCATCAAGTTAGATCTCGTCAAGATTCAAAATAAACAAGTTATAGAAGGAGTGGTCTGATTTTAATCAAATTTGATACGCTCATAGCTAAAGACATAAGAAACGATATTCAGAAGTTTCAAGGTTGCAGTTCTTACAATAGTGCAGAAAATCGACAATATATATATATATATACTATAGTAATCCGTAAACAGAACTGTTTCGCTGTATTACAACTCGTCAGTACGCGTCAGTCGGCGATTCTACCCTTAGGCCACGAGCGTCCAGTAGAAGAATGCAGGCTTTTTTGCGCGTATAAACGCGTATATATATATATATATATATATATGTATATATATATATATAAGGCAAGATGTTTGTGTGTGTCTGTCTGTTTATCTGTCTCTATGTCCTTTATACAAATCCACAATTTTTATCCGATTTTCACCAAACTTCACACAATATTCTTTAGGCTGTGTCTGAGCTCCAGGAACATGGATTAGTTTTAAAGCTTTCATTACACCCGAGCAACGCCGGGCTATACTGCTAGTAAATTATATGTAAAGATAGTAAGTAAGAAAATAAAGAACTATCCTCTTGTAATTTGGATTCATTAATTAATTTTGTTAAAAATTTAGAAGTAATGTAATGTTTTAATCGTGTGATTATAGTTGGTAGTAATGTTATTAATATGCTTTCGTTGTGCTTCCTCCTTAAAGGGTTGTGTGCTTCTTTAATTAAACTAGCATTCGAAAAATCAAAATTGTGACCTGCGTTTTTTTTATGCAATACAAGAGAGTTTGAACGTATGTCCAAGCGTAAGTCTCTTATATGTTCGTAAATCCACGCTTTTAGATATAGTGCTGATTGCAGACACGGAAAGGAAACTGCAAGACCTCCTACAGAAGGTAGCGGTGGAGAGTGACAAAAAAGGACTACAAATAAACTGCAAGAAAACCGAATGCATGGTCATCAGCAAAAGGTGCAACCCAAAATGCCAAATACAGGTGGGGGATACCAGAATAAAGCAGGTGCAAAAATTTAAATATCTAGGAAATGTTCTAACAGGAGATGGAAAGTGCGACACAGAGATCTGAAGGCGAATTGGCATGGCAAAGGGCGCGTTCCAGAGGCTGAGCAAAGTACTAACACACAGGAAAATTTCACTAGAAACAAAGAAAAGAGTGCTGGATTGCTATGTGATGTCAGTTCTTCAATACGGTAGTGAGTGCTGGACAATATCATCGAAAATGAGGACAAAACTGGAAGCAGCGGAAATGTGGTTCTACAGAAGGATGCTGCGGATATCGTGGACTGAACATGCAAGCAACGATGAGATGTTGGAAAGAATGGCAACCGAAAGGAAATTAATACCGAGCATCAGGAAGAGACAACTGAAGTTCCTGGGACACGCAATGAGGAAGGAGAGTTTGGAGAACCTGATACTGACTGGCCAGGTAGAGGGAAAGAGAGACAGAGGAAGGCAGCAGATAACATATTTGCAGGGCCTGGTCGGGTGGATGACGGAACGGAGGTTACCAGGAGTAACGGGAACAAGCATGCTGAGGGCCAGAAGGGATAGGGAGACGTGGAGGACCATGATCGCCTACGTCCTGAAGGGACAGGGCACATAGAAGAAGATGATTCCCTAATGTATACGTTATTGCACTGTAGACACTTAATTTTTATAAATCCTGAAATTCAAATTGATGTCTGGTGTCTTTTTTAATCTGACAATATCAACAATAGTTTTGGAGGTGGTGGAGGTAACAATTCTGGTATTTGTGAGAGTTTATTTGTTGAAGAGTTCATATGAAAAGTTGTTGGAAGGTAGTATGATGAAATTTATGTGATTTTGGATGGCATTTGTTTTTGGGGTTTCGTGTATTTTATAAGCATGTTTTTGGCATAGAGGACGTGAAATAATGTGGGAAATGGAGAAGTTTAGATGTTTGTTCAATATATTGAATAATTATGGCTGGATGTTTCGTTGTGGTACAGTGGATATCGGCTCGGAACGAGAAACCGGGGAGCCGAGTTCGAATTCCAGTTGAATCCATTGTATTCACTTACGCGCAAATACCCTTAGGAAAGGTATTAATCCGTCTCTTCCTTCCAGGTATGGGTTAAATAGCAGGACAGATTGGGTTCTATAGCCTTGGTCGGTCACCAATCTACCGCAGAAAGCAATGGCAACCTACTGCAGGATAATCTTCTGCCCAGTCAGACATGTCTCTCTCGAGACATGATCGCCCAAGCGTGTATCACGTATGGCACTTTACTGACTTACCGAATTTCGAACATGATTAAGCCTTCTACTGGGCATAAAGTGGGTGATCGGTTTTCTATTGTCATGAAGTAATAAACTGATCCCCCACTAATTACTACTTATTAATAGAATAATGTAATTCACCAGTCTACCGCAGCAAGCAATGCAACCTACTGCGGGATAATCTTCTGCCCAGTCAGTCATGTCTCTCTCGAGACATGATCGCCCAAGCGTGTATCACGTATGGCACTTAACTGACTGAATTATGGCTGCATATTCTGAGGGCTCAAAGGAATAAACCTATAATTAAACCAGATTTAATTCTATCGTTGTAGTGAGAATAGAAATTAATAAGGTCGTTTTTGTTGGTAGGTTTACGGTAAACTTAAATTCTAATTTATCGTCAATACGTCTTAATAAAATATCAAGGAACGTTAAAGAATTGTTACTTTCACGTTCATATTCGACAGTAGGTTCAACTTTGTTCAGTTTTATGACAAAGTTTGATAGGTTGGTGTCATGGGGGTAAAATAATAGAATGTCATCTATATATCTTAAGTAAGTAGAACTGTTAGGTATAATATATTTGAAATATCCGGATTCGAAGAACTCTAGAAATAAGCAAGCAAGAACACCACTAATAGGAGATCTCATGGGTAAACCACATTTTTGTTTCTAAAACGTGTTCCTAAAAGAGAAATAACAATGGTCAGTGATTAGTGTGCATATTTTTTTGATCTTCTGGGCAGGGAGGGGGAGTTTTACTTTGGATTTTTTAGATGGTTTCTAAGAATGATTAGACATTTTTTGACAGGTATCTAAACTTATTTATAAATGGAACTTTGTCTGTGTGTGTGTGTGTGTGTGTGTGTGTGTGTGTGTGTGTGTGTGTGTGTGTATCCGTTACCTATAGACTCCGAAACGGCTGAACCGATTTTCTTGAAAATTTGCACAGTTGTACTATAAGCGTCTGCGAGTGTTCTTAGCTAAGTTTTGTGTCGAGGTATCCCCGATAAATCTTGAAAATCGATAATTGAAAAAATCGGGTTATAGAAGGAGTGGTCCGATTTTAATCAAATTTGATACACTCATAGAGAAAGACATAAGAAACGATATTCAGAAGTTTCAAGGTTGCAGTTCTTAGAATTGTGCAGAAAATTGATAATATATATATATATATATATATATAAAAGGCAAGATGTTTGTGTGTGTCTGTTTATCTGCCTATTTGTCAGCATTTTTTTCAGTCTTTTAATTTAGTTTTTGCTTTGGGTTTGGCTCTAAGTAGGTATAATTGTAGTTCTTAGTCTCAGCCATGATACCATTTACTCAGAGGACTTATTTAGCCTTCAAAATTCAGTTTACGACAAAAAATACTTATTTGATATCGATACCAGGAAATCAAAATTTGATTTACATCCATTCATTTTTCTTTCAGTCTACGGTTTCGCTTTAACTGGAAACAACTATTGCTTTTTAGTCTTTCGTGCCAACGTCCAAAGAGTCAGAGCTCCAGGAACATGGATTAGTTTTAAAACTTTCATTACACCCAGGGCAACGCCGGGCTATACTGCTAGTGTTAGTATAAAGTGATTTTATATCCAAACTTGGCATAGATAAGTTAGTCATATTAATATTTTTAATTTTATGAAGTACAATCTCTCGGATTTGTAAATAATTCGTCCTTAAAAAAACTTTAAACAAGCTTGTTAAAGTGAAACATGTTAGATTAAAGACACATATTTCCTACTTGTTCTTTACTTATTCTATTCATCATGTCAGATTCCGATCCATATACTCAACTCATATATATATATATATATATATAATTTATGTAAATATCTATCTATTTATTTGTCTATCCATATATAAATATATATATGTATATATAAAGTCAATACAACTAAATATGTACCTACAATATATATATATATATATATATATATATATATATTCAATGTGCTTCGGTACGCAATTGTTTTAGATAAGAAGATTATGTTGTATCACGAAGTCAAGACAAAAGAAATCATTGTTTATTAAAGAAAATATTTCCATAAACTTCTAACAAATTTTAGATGAAAGAAAAGTTTCTCTCTCTCTATCTCTGTCTTTGTCTCTCTCTCTCTCTCTCTCTATATATATATATATATATATATATATATGCTTCAATCTTTAACAATGTCGAATCTAAGTAGTCAAGTGCCTGGCTGAAGGTCACCTGTCCTGAGTATCTATTGGAAAAAGAATTGCTTCTTTTTGCCCGTTTGTAATACGAAAAAAAAAAGGTCAGTAAAAGTGATTACATGTCTATGACTAGCCATGATGGCCAACTGTCTTCTGTTGCCGACATTAAGATTTCTTTTTACTCGAGATGTTCAACCAAAGTTTATCGTCACAACCGATTCTGTGACGACAATCTCTTCGAGCCTAAAATGCCTACCATCATAAACAATGTCGAAGAAGCGGGTTTGACATGATTACGCCAGCAAGTGATGCACAGATGTTACAACCCAGTACCAGGCTAATCCGACCTAAGTAAACACACACACACACACACACACACACACACACATATATATATATATATATATATATATATATATATATATATAAACTAGCAGTATAACCCGACGTTGCTCGGGTGTAATGAATTCTTTAAAACTAATCCATGGTCCTGAAGCTCAGACTCTTTGGACGTTGGCACAAAAGACTAAAAAGCATTAGTTGTTTCCAAGTTAAAGCGAAACCGTAGACTGAAAGAAAAATGAATGGTTATAAGCCAAAGTTTGATTTCCTGGTATCGATATCAAATAAGTTTTTTTGTCGTAAACTGAATTTTGAAGGCTAAACAAGTCCTCTGAGTAAATGGTATCATCGCTGAGACTAAGAACTACAATTATACCTACTTAGAGCCAAACCCAAAGCAAAAACTAAAATAAAAGGGCTGAAAAAAATACAGACATACAGGCAGATAAACAGACACACACACAAACATCTGGCCTTTTATATATATATATATATATAATTAATTTTCTGCACTATTTTAATAACTGCAACATTGAAACATCTGAATATCGTTTCTTGTGTCTTTTTCTATGAGTGTATCAAATTTGATTAAAATCGGACCACTTCTTCTATAACCCGATTTTTTCGATTATCGATTTTTGATATTTATCGGTACAGATCCTAGCTAAGAACACTCGCAGACGCTTATAATCGGTCCAGCCGTTTCGGAGTCTATAGATAAAGGACACGCACACCTACACACATACACAGACAAAGTTCCATTTATAAATAAGTTTATATATATATATATATATATATATATATATATATATATATATATCTGTATCAAGGCAGCATGAGCCGATCTAAACATGATATTTTGGCTTTAATTTCAGGTGAAAATAAAGACCAAAAATTCTCCAAAATTCGGATAATTTTTCATTAAGCTGGTTCGCAGCATTAAATGATCCTACCATCAAGAAATGTCAATGGCAACTCAAATACACACATCCAAACAGGAATTAGTCTCTAATAACGTCCTGGTAACCTCTCTGAAGATGGCCCAAGTGAGCCGAAAGCTTAGAACCAACTTAATAAAAAATCATCCAAATGCTGGTGAATTTTTGTCTTTATTTTCACCTGAAGCTAAAGCCTAAATACGATGTTTAGAATGGCTCATGATTAAACATAATAGACATTCATTGTCTGTTATATTTAACAGTATATGTTTAGAAAAAAAAAATATATATATATATATCTTTTGTCTTATTAGTTCTCTATTTAATCATGTTTGATTTATTTGTGATACAAATACATTTTATTCCTGCACATATTTTGTTGAGGCATTCCTCTTTAACCTGCTTGCATTTATTCTTTATTTCTTTGTGTACTGTTCTATAGACCTTTCCGTGTCTTGGCATAGATTTTGTTGTTTTTTCATCATGCCGTGAATTTCTTGTGACGTTTGTTCATTTTTTTCTTTGTCATTTCCTTCTTTTCAATGAAGGCAATTCTTTAAAAAATGTATTGTACCAATTAAGACTGATTTCATTGGGTGCCTAATTACTTAAATGTAAAATTAACAGTTGAATTTGATGGCAATAACCTCGGGATAGTAAGTCCACTACTCTATCGAAAAAAAAATTTTTTTTAAGAAAACAAAGGATTCAAATCTTTTTGATTGATTAATCTGCCGAGAAACTTCATCAAGACTCCAAGAACAGACTTAATGGAATGTAGATCAATTTCAAATTCATGTTCTATTTATTTTCGTCTTTCTCCACGTCTATTTTCGTTTGCATCGAAATGTATACAAAGAAACGTAAACGCAAACTGGAAACGTATACAAAGATAACAAACCCAGATACGCCTAGGCTTGAACCCTTTTCCCAATATTATTTCTTCTTCTACAGCCGGATATCAAACTTGGAGAGTTGGTCTCAGTTAAAATAGCGTCTATCCTTTCCATTGTCGCCATTGTTATTGTAAGATATCGACTGTTCAACGCAACCAGCTTCTACTCTTGATCAGTAGAAGGGAATGGTGTTTGAACCTGGCAATAGTAGAATCTATCTACTCTAATTTAAAAATAATCCTCCGATATGGCAATATGCTTTCGTTAAAGACATCGGAATAAGGAATGCCATATATAAGCTCTAAAAAGAGCAGTCAAAGACTACAAACTTCCACCAAAGCTATACCGACATCATTTCAGTGATTAGCAAGAGACGATTATTAAAATGAGAAAGAATGAGCTTGACTGCTCTCAAGAGTAGAAATACGAAAAATGAACAGAACTGCTCTCAAAATTAAATGCACACTTAAAACTTGGGTAAGGTAATTAAGTATTAAGTGATCTAGGGGAAGTAATTCAGTGTTTGGCATTTGAAAAGCATGAATTAAATCTTATCAAAAATGGGTAAATAACTAAAAAAAATTATCCCGTATCAGATTGAACTCTAAATCTAAACAAATCGTGCCAGTCATGAGATCAATCATCCCTCATAGTTTAATCCGAATCCATTCATGTCTTGAGATGTCTTGAACACAGACAGACAGAACGACAGACAAACAAACGAGACCGAATACAATACCTCTGCAATACAAATGCTTGATTTATTTTGACACTATCCTACTATTAAAGTGTCTATTCTTTCCTTTCAGAAGGAATCCATGAAGTTTAGTGATAATAAGCATTGTTATTCTGATGACACAGTGATGGTAGCAGATAGTGAAAGGAAACTACAAGAACTTCTACAGAAGGGAGTGAAAGAAAGCAAGAAGAAAAAAAAACTATCAATTGCAAGGAAATAGAATGCACGGTTGTCAAAAAAAGAGACAACCCAAAATGCATTTTACAAACTGGGGATGCCAAAATCAAGCAAGGACAACAATTTAAATATCCAGGAAGTCTTTCAACAGAGGAAAGAAAGTGTGACACTGACATCCGCAAGTTGCATGAGGATAGCAAAATATGCATTCAAGAAGCTAAGCAAAGTATAAAGAAACAGGAAAATTCATAAGAAAGAAAAGAGCACTGAACTATTATATATTATCAGTCCTCCAGTATGACAATGAATGTTGGACAATCGCCTCATAGATGAAGAAGAAATTGAAACAACAGAAATATAAATGATTTTATAGAAGCAAGTACAAAAATTCAAATATGTAGGATAGTTTTTTCCAAGAACGGAAAATGCAACTTCAAAATCTGAAGGCGCAATGAGATAGCAAAAGTTGCTTAAAACAAAGTATGAAAAAAAGCTAAGCAAAGTATGAAGCAACAGGCAAAAATCATTAGAGAAAAAAAATATTGAAGCGTTATGTAATATCAGTCCATCGATATGATAATGCTGGTTTGATCTCATCATAACTGAAGAGAAAATTGGATGCAACAAAAATGTGGTTCTACAGGAGAATGCTGAGAATTCCATGGCAGTAACGTGTAAACGACTATGAATTTTTAAGGAACTTGGAAACAAAACAGATACATATAATCACAATCAGAAAAAGACAGTTGAGTAAGGACGGCTTGGAGAATTTGATAGAACATATCAAAATAAAGGGAGGGGGAGAAAGATGGCCGGCTTCCTTATGTAAATGGATAGAGAAAGAGGTATGGGGGGTAACTGAATGATAAACCTTTCTAAGAACTACAAAGGATAGAAGGTTGTGGACGGCTATTAACGCCAACGTCGTTAAGGGGCATAGAAAAAGGGTTTTTTTAATCTTAGGATATATGGATCTCTCTAGAGACTTGGCGCAAATTTCTCCGTGCAAGTGGCTGTCTTTTCAGCATGTGCGTTTCGATGTATGACGCAAATGCACACAGAAATCATCGCTATTCCTTCTATATTATATCGATTGTATTGATGTTTCGTCATAATCAAGCAAAGGGAAGTGTGTTGACAAAACAAACAGGAACACTAACACATACAGGGGCGCGACTACAATCACAAAGAAATGGTCGATTATAATACTTCGGAAAAACCAGATTTAATTAGAAAGAAATAAAGAAAAAAAGAACTACAAATTTAAATAAGAATAACAAAGAAAGAAAGAAAAATGAAAGATAAGTACTACAATTTTAAATGAGAATGTGAAAGAAAGAAAGAAAGAACTAAAAATTTAAATAAGAATGAGAAAGAAAACAGAAAGAAAGAAAGAAAGAAAAGTACTACAAATTTAAATGATAATGTGAAATAAATAAAGAAAGAACTAAAATATTAAATAAGAATGAGAAAAAAAAAAGAAACAAACAAAGGTACTACAAATTTAAATGAGAATGTGAAAGAAAGAAAGAAAGAAAGAAAGAAAAAAGAAAGAAAGAAAAAAGAAAGAAAGAAAGAAAGACAAATTTAAATGAAAAAGAAAAAAAAACAAACAAACGAAGGAAATACAAATTTAAATAAGATTAGGAAGGAAAGAAAGAAGAAAAGTACCACAAATTTAAAGAAAAATGAAAGAAAGAATGAAAGAAATAAAAAAGGAATTACAAATTTAAATAAGAAGAAAGAAATCGAGAGAAAGACAGTCATGAAGAAAAGTACTAAAATTGTAAATAAGAATAATGAAGAAGAAAAAGAGAAGAAAGAAAGAAAGAAAGAAAGAAATACAAATTTAAATACGAAAATGAAAAAGAAAGAAACAAACAAACAAACAAAGGAACTACAAATTTAAATGAGAAGAATGAAAAAAGAAGAAAGAAACTAAAATACCCAGCCGTGGCAAGCTGTTTTTTTTTTTTTTAAATTGGTGTTCTCTTTTGTATTATTTAATTTTATTTCTGATTGAAATAAAGAAAGAAATCCTAAGAGAAAAAATAACAGAAAGAAAATGTTTTTAAATAATATTTATGTAAGACGGAAATAAAACTTTCCGATAATTTTTCAGCACCCCCTCGTTATTTGACTAAATATATGCATTATTTTAATTCTTCTCTCCCTTCCTCTCTCGCGCGTTCCCTCGCTTGCTGGCACAAAGTCTCTCAATCATTTTCCCTCTTTTTTTCTTTTTCTAAATAATTTTTTAGTCAAAAACCAACTCAACGGAATTCCCCTTTCCGTTTTACAACAAAAGAAATCTAAAACTGACAAACTTTGCTCTTGGCTAAATATTAGCTAATTCTTTGGAACATTCTAGTCATTCTTAATTCCATTTTATTTTCGGCGTCTTAGAAGATTTCAGCGAAAAGATCAGCTTCTGAATATTTGTTCTGTAACCAAAGAATAGCCTTTCCGAGAGAACAAGTCATTCAGATGAATTGACTGAAAAACACCAAGAAACGTCTAATCAAGCACTACGCTTTGAGGTTCAAAGATTTAAAAAAAATATATACGTTTCAAGGGAATAATGTACGCTACTGCCTGAAAAGGCGCCAGCCTGTGAATCAATATTTCGTGCTGAGGTTTAAAAAAACAGTCTTTCGTATAAATTCAATGTAAATTTTTGAATTTAAAAAAAGGGCTAAGATTTCTTTCCCAAGGCTTGTTGACATAAACAGCGTAAAAAACATTGGTTCTATCCAAAAAACATGTTTTTTTATTATATTTTCTTGTTAAATTTATTTATATAACTCAATTCACTCAAACAGTTGTTTTCCTCTTAGCTATTAAAGATTTTTTTAAAAACACAATGTTTCGGCCAAGGAACCTCTGGCTATCTTCAGTCTTCTATTATTTCTGGCTAATATATATGAATACGAACCCGCTATCCTCACCAAACGTCAAAACCATCTGGCATCTATATGATGTGTGTGTGTGTGTGTGTGTGTCTGTCTGTCTGTCTGTCTGTCTGTATGTATGTATGTATGTCCTTTATACAAATCCACAATTTTTAACCAATTCTCACCAAACTTCACACAAATATTCTTTAGGCTTCCAGTCAGGTCATGGGCTACTTATTTCTTCCGATTTTACACTGATATCTGATTATGTCTGATCAAGATCAGAATTTCAGCCCTTTTATCGTGGTACTTTCGGCAGAATTTGCTCTAACTTAGTAAAATTACAGTTTTTAGTCTCAAACATTAGCAGATCTTCTCAGACGACTCATTTTCCCCGATATCGGAAATCGATAACCCCGATACTCTATCGAATCTAATCAAAAACCGATATTCAGCCATCAATATGGCTCATTTTCTCCAATTTTACTCCCGATGGGTACGATAAGTTTTCATGGACTTACTTAGGTTGGTTTATCCTTGGATGACTTATTTGACTCCGATATTGGAAATTGATACCCCGATATCCTATCGGGTCTGATCAAGATCAGGTCTTCAGCCCTTGTATTTTGGTTTTTACTTCGAGTTTTGCTCTAATTATGTATAATTGTAGTTCCTAGTCTCAATCATGATATCATTTACTTAGAGGACTTATATAGCCTTCAAAATTCAGTTTGCAACGGAAAACTTATTTGACATTGATACCAGGAAATCAAAATTTGACTTACATCTATTCATTTTTCTTTCAATCTACGGTTTCGTTTTGACTGGAAACAACAATTGCTTTTTAGTCTTTCGTGCCAACGTCCAAAGATTCTGAGCTCCAGGACCATGGATTAGTTTTTAAGCTTCCATTACACCCAAGCAACGCTGGGCTATATTGCTAGTTAAATATAAAAGCTGAAAATAAAACACCAATGATGTCCGTCGGGTTGGTTGTGTACAGGATAAATGTGTTTGTTAAGCGTGAGTGACTGCCACATAGTACTTAGGTTTTTTTAAAATGAAAAAATAAAAACGGTTATGGAAAAATGGCACACTCGGCGAGTATTGGAAATAACTAGGGAATTTATTATTATAGAAACATGGGTACAGCGAACAGTTGTGAATGTTGAATAAGGACGTGGTTATGAAGAGCTTAGCAAGTGCTCCGCTCCATGTTATTGGGCTCGTGTCGAAAGTCCCTTTCCGTCTCCCTATTCGCTAGGGATCGGACTCCCTTGAATGGTCAAGGGAAGTTATTTTTTATGGTGGTCCTAATAGTAGTAGTTTTGGGTTCCGTTACGTGATCGGGTGGTGAAACAATTATTGGCATTACAGAAAAAATAACAACGTAGGTTTTAATCATTTCACCCCAAGCAAGGCGCCAGTGCTACTAGTACGCAGGAAGGTTACAGGGAGAGAAAAAAATAGATATAGGAAGGATATGAGAAAAACAAAAAGATGAACTGGGTTTAAAAAGGTAGAAGATAGTGATTGACGTTGCATGCAAATAATCTAAGATTTTAGTTAACATGAAAGCTTGTAAATGGTTTCATAGGCGGAAAGTGCGAGAAAAGAAACAGTTAGAGTAGAAGTAACGGTTGCATTTATCTAGTTCAACATTAAATTGGTGGGACCTAGGTGCCGATCTAATCTCACACTTAAATTCATAAGGTCAATAGACACCTCCTAACACACTAACTCGCACCCATTCTCTCAAACACTCTTCCCATCCACGCAACCCTTATCCTCAGTATCCTTACCCGTCTATCACTCTCCTTCTGACATTTCCTATCACTTTCCCTTATGTAACCCCCTAACCACTCTGTCTGATCACTTTCCCCTTTGTAACCCCCGAACCACTCTCTCTCTCATCACTTTCCTCTATATAACCCCCGAACCACTCTTTCTCATAACTTTCCCCTATGTAACCCCCGAACCACTCTCTCTCATCACTTTCCTCTATGTAACCCCCGAACCACTCTTTCTCATAACTTTCCCCTATGTAACCCCCGAACAACTCTTTCTCATAACTTTCCCCTATGTAACCCCCTAACCATTCTTTCTCAATACATTCCCCATGTATCCCCCGAACCACTCTTTCTCAATACTTTCCCCTATGTAACCCCCGAACCACTCTTTCTCAATACTTTCCCCTATGTAACACCCTAACCACTCTTTCTCAATACTTTCCCCTATTTAACACCCGAACCACTCTTTCTCATAACTTTCCCCTATGTAACCCCCTAACCACTCTTTCTCATAAATTTCCCCTATGCAACCCCCTAACCACTCTTTCTCAATACTTTCCCCTATTTAACACCCGAACCACTCTTTCTCATAACTTTCCCCTATGCAACCCCCTAACCACTCTTTCTCAATACTTTCCCCTATTTAACACCCGAACCACTCTTTCTCATAACTTTCCCCTATGTAACCCCCTAACCACTCTTTCTCAATACTTTCCCCATGTAACCCCCGAACCACACTTTCTCATAACTTTCCCCTATGCAACCCCCTAACCACTCTTTCTCAATACTTTCCCCTATGTAACCCCCGAACCACTCTTTCTCATAACTTTCCCCTATGTAACCCCCGAACAACTCTTTCTCATAACTTTCCCCTATGTAACCCCCTAACCATTCTTTCTCAATACATTCCCCATGTATCCCCCGAACCACTCTTTCTCAATACTTTCCCCTATGTAACCCCCGAACCACTCTTTCTCAATACTTTCCCCTATGTAACCCCCTAACCACTCTTTCTCAATACTTTCCCCTATTTAACACCCGAACCACTCTTTCTCATAACTTTCCCCTATGCAACCCCCTAACCACTCTTTCTCAATACTTTCCCCTATTTAACACCCGAACCACTCTTTCTCATAACTTTCCCCTATGTGACCCCCTAACCACTCTTTCTCAATACTTTCCCCATGTAACCCCCGAACCACTCTTTCTCATAACTTTCCCCTATGCAACCCCCTAACCACTCTTTCTCAATACTTTCCCCTATGTAACCCCCGAACCACTCTTTCTCATAACTTTCCCCTATTTAACACCCGAACCACTCTTTCTCATAACTTTCCCCTATGTAACCCCCTAACCACTCTTTCTCAATACTTTCCCCATGTAACCCCCGAACCACTCTTTCTCATAACTTTCCCCTATGCAACCCCCTAACCACTCTTTCTCAATACTTTCCCCTATGTAACCCCCGAACCACTCTTTCTCATAACTTTCCCCTATGTAACCCCCGAACAACTCTTTCTCATAACTTTCCCCTATGTAACCCCCTAACCATTCTTTCTCAATACATTCCCCATGTATCCCCCGAACCACTCTTTCTCAATACTTTCCCCTATGTAACCCCCGAACCACTCTTTCTCAATACTTTCCCCTATGTAACCCCCAAACCACTCTTTCTCAATACTTTCCCCTATTTAACACCCGAACCACTCTTTCTCATAACTTTCCCCTATGTAACCCCCTAACCACTCTTTCTCATAACTTTCCCCATGTAACCCCCGAACCACTCTTTCTCATAACTTTCCCCATGTAACCCCCGAACCACTCTTTTTCATAACTTTCCCCTATGCAACCCCCTAACCACTCTTTCTCAATACTTTCCCCTATTTAACACCCGAACCACTCTTTCTCATAACTTTCCCCTATGTAACCCCCTAACCACTCTTTCTCAATACTTTCCCCATGTAACCCCCGAACCACTCTTTCTCATAACTTTCCCCTATGTAACCCCCGAACCACTCTCTCTCATCACTTTCCTCTATGTAACCCCCGAACCACTCTTTCTCATAACTTTCCCCTATGTAACCCCCGAACAACTCTTTCTCATAACTTTCCCCTATGTAACCCCCTAACCATTCTTTCTCAATACATTCCCCATGTATCCCCCGAACCACTCTTTCTCAATACTTTCCCCTATGTAACCCCCGAACCACTCTTTCTCAATACTTTCCCCTATGTAACCCCCTAACCACTCTTTCTCAATACTTTCCCCTATTTAACACCCGAACCACTCTTTCTCATAACTTTCCCCTATGCAACCCCCTAACCACTCTTTCTCAATACTTTCCCCTATTTAACACCCGAACCACTCTTTCTCATAACTTTCCCCTATGTGACCCCCTAACCACTCTTTCTCAATACTTTCCCCATGTAACCCCCGAACCACTCTTTCTCATAACTTTCCCCTATGCAACCCCCTAACCACTCTTTCTCAATACTTTCCCCTATGTAACCCCCGAACCACTCTTTCTCATAACTTTCCCCTATTTAACACCCGAACCACTCTTTCTCATAACTTTCCCCTATGTAACCCCCTAACCACTCTTTCTCAATACTTTCCCCATGTAACCCCCGAACCACTCTTTCTCATAACTTTCCCCTATGCAACCCCCTAACCACTCTTTCTCAATACTTTCCCCTATGTAACCCCCGAACCACTCTTTCTCATAACTTTCCCCTATGTAACCCCCGAACAACTCTTTCTCATAACTTTCCCCTATGTAACCCCCTAACCATTCTTTCTCAATACATTCCCCATGTATCCCCCGAACCACTCTTTCTCAATACTTTCCCCTATGTAACCCCCGAACCACTCTTTCTCAATACTTTCCCCTATGTAACCCCCAAACCACTCTTTCTCAATACTTTCCCCTATTTAACACCCGAACCACTCTTTCTCATAACTTTCCCCTATGTAACCCCCTAACCACTCTTTCTCATAACTTTCCCCATGTAACCCCCGAACCACTCTTTCTCATAACTTTCCCCATGTAACCCCCGAACCACTCTTTTTCATAACTTTCCCCTATGCAACCCCCTAACCACTCTTTCTCAATACTTTCCCCTATTTAACACCCGAACCACTCTTTCTCATAACTTTCCCCTATGTAACCCCCTAACCACTCTTTCTCAATACTTTCCCCATGTAACCCCCGAACCACTCTTTCTCATAACTTTCCCCTATGTAACCCCCGAACCACTCTCTCTCATCACTTTCCTCTATGTAACCCCCGAACCACTCTTTCTCATAACTTTCCCCTATGTAACCCCCGAACAACTCTTTCTCATAACTTTCCCCTATGTAACCCCCTAACCATTCTTTCTCAATACATTCCCCATGTATCCCCCGAACCACTCTTTCTCAATACTTTCCCCTATGTAACCCCCGAACCACTCTTTCTCAATACTTTCCCCTATGTAACCCCCTAACCACTCTTTCTCAATACTTTCCCCTATTTAACACCCGAACCACTCTTTCTCATAAATTTCCCCTATGTAACCCCCTAACCACTCTTTCTCATAACTTTCCCCATGTAACCCCCGAACCACTCTTTCTCATAACTTTCCCCATGTAACCCCCGAACCACTCTTTCTCATAACTTTCCCCTATGCAACCCCCTAACCACTCTTTCTCAATACTTTCCCCTATTTAACACCCGAACCACTCTTTCTCATAACTTTCCCCTATGTAACCCCCTAACCACTCTTTCTCAATACTTTCCCCATGTAACCCCCGAACCACTCTTTCTCATAATTTTCCCCTATGTAACCCCCTAACCACTCTTTCTCATAACTTTCCCCATGTAACCCCCGAACCACTCTTTCTCATAACTTTCCCCATGTAACCCCCGAACCACTCTTTCTCATAACTTTCCCCTATGCAACCCCCTAACCACTCTTTCTCAATACTTTCCCCTATTTAACACCCGAACCACTCTTTCTCATAACTTTCCCCTATGTAACCCCCTAACCACTCTTTCTCAATACTTTCCCCATGTAACCCCCGAACCACTCTTTCTCATAACTTTCCCCTATGCAACACCCGAACCACTCTTTCTCAATACTTTCCCCATGTAACCCCCAACCCCCACTCTTTCTCATAACTTTCCCCTATGCAACCCCCCTAACCACTCTTTCTCAATACTTTCCCCTATTTAACACCCGAACCACTCTTTCTCATAACTTTTCCCTATGTAACCCCCTAACCACTCTTTCTCAATACTTTCCCCATGTAACCCCCGAACCACTCTTTCTCATAACTTTCCCCTATGTAACCCCCTAACCACTCTTTCTCAATACTTTCCCCATGTAACCCCCGAACCACTCTTTCTGATAACTTTCCCCTATGTAACCCCCTAACCACTCTTTCTCAATACTTTCCCCATGTAACCCCCGAACCACTCTTTCTCAATATTTTCCCCATGTAACCCCCGAACCACTCTTTCTCAATACTTTCCCCAATGTAACACCCTAACCACTCTTTCTCAATACTTTCCCCATGTAACCCCCGAACCACTCTTTCTCAATACTTTCCCCATGTAACCCCCGAACCATTCTTTCTCAATACTTTCCCCTATGTAACCCCCGAACCACTCTCTCTCATCACTTTCCTCTATGTAACCCCCGAACCACTCTTTCTCATAACTTTCCCCTATGTAACCCCCGAACCACTCTTTCTCATAACTTTCCCCTATGTAACCCCCTAATCATTCTTTCTCAATACATTCCCCATGTATCCCCCGAAGCACTCTTTCTCAATACTTTCCCCTATGTAACCCCCGAACCACTCTTTCTCAATACTTTCCCCTATGTAACCCCCTAACCACTCTTTCTAAAACACTTTCCCCATGTAACCCACGAACCACTCTTTCTCATAACTTTCCCCTATGTAACCCCCTAACCACTCTTTCTCAATACTTTCCCCATGTAACCCCCGAACCACTCTTTCTCAATACTTTCCCCTATGTAACCCCCGAACCACTCTTTCTCAATACTTTCCCCTATGTATCCCCCTAACCACTCTTTCTCAATACTTTCCCCTATTTAACACCCGAACCACTCTTTCTCATAACTTTCCCCATGTAACCCCCGAACCACTCTTTCTAAATACTTTCCCCATGTAACCCACGAACCACTCTTTCTCAATACTTTCCCCATGTAACCCCCGAACCACTCTTTCTCAATACTTGCCCCAATGCAACCCCCTAACCACTCTTTCTGAATACTTTCCCCATGTAACCCCCGCACCACTCTTTCTCAATACTTTCCCCTATGTAACCCACTAAACACTCTTTCTCAATACTTTCCCCATGTAACCCCCGAACCACTCTTTCTCATAACTTTCCCCTATGTAACCCCCTAACCACTCTTTCTCAATACTTTCCCCATGTAACCCCCGAACCACTCTTTCTCAATACTTTCCCCATGTAACCCCCGAACCACTCTTTCTCAATACTTTCCCCAATGTAACCCCCTAACCACTCTTTCTGAATACTTTCCCCATGTAACCCCCGCACCACTCTTTCTCAATACTTTCCCCTATGTAACCCACTAACCACTCTTTCTCAATACTTTCCCCATGTAACCCCCGAACCACTCTTTCTCATAACTTTCCCCTATGTAACCCCCGAACCACTCTTTCTCATAACTTTCCCCATGTAACCCCCGAACCACTCTTTCTAAATACTTTCCCCATGTAACCCACGAACCACTCTTTCTCAATACTTTCCCCATGTAACCCCCGAACCACTCTTTCTCAATACTTGCCCCAATGTAACCCCCTAACCACTCTTTCTGAATACTTTCCCCATGTAACCCCCGCACCACTCTTTCTCAATACTTTCCCCTATGTAACCCACTAACCACTCTTTCTCAATACTTTCCCCATGTAACCCCCGAACCACTCTTTCTCATAACTTTCCCCTATGCAACCCCCTAACCACTCTTTCTCAATACTTTCCCCTATGTAACCCCCGAACCACTCTTTCTCAATACTTTCCCCTATGTAACCCCCTAACCACTCTTTCTCAATACTTTCCCCATGTAACCCCCGAACCACTCTTTCTCATAACTTTCCCCTATGTAACCCCCTAACCACTCTTTCTCATAACTTTCCCCATGTAACCCCCGAACCACTCTTTCTCATAACTTTCCCCATGTAACCCCCGAACCACTCTTTCTCATAACTTTCCCCTATGCAACCCCCTAACCACTCTTTCTCAATACTTTCCCCTATTTAACACCCGAACCACTCTTTCTCATAACTTTCCCCTATGTAACCCCCTAACCACTCTTTCTCAATACTTTCCCCATGTAACCCCCGAACCACTCTTTCTCATAACTTTCCCCTATGCAACCCCCGAACCACTCTTTCTCAATACTTTCCCCATGTAACCCCCGAACCTCTTTCTCATAACTTTCCCCTATGCAACCCCCTAACCACTCTTTCTCAATACTTTCCCCTATTTAACACCCGAACCACTCTTTCTCATAACTTTCCCCTATGTAACCCCCTAACCACTCTTTCTCAATACTTTCCCCATGTAACCCCCGAACCACTCTTTCTCATAACTTTCCCCTATGTAACCCCCTAACCACTCTTTCTCAATACTTTCCCCATGTAACCCCCGAACCACTCTTTCTCATAACTTTCCCCTATGTAACCCCCTAACCACTCTTTCTCAATACTTTCCCCATGTAACCCCCGAACCACTCTTTCTCAATATTTTCCCCATGTAACCCCCGAACCACTCTTTCTCAATACTTTCCCCAATGTAACACCCTAACCACTCTTTCTCAATACTTTCCCCATGTAACCCCCGAACCACTCTTTCTCAATACTTTCCCCATGTAACCCCCGAACCATTCTTTCTCAATACTTTCCCCTATGTAACCCCGAACCACTCTCTCTCATCACTTTCCTCTATGTAACCCCCGAACCACTCTTTCTCATAACTTTCCCCTATGTAACCCCCGAACCACTCTTTCTCATAACTTTCCCCTATGTAACCCCCTAACCACTCTTTCTGAATACTTTCCCCATGTAACCCCCGCACCACTCTTTCTCAATACTTTCCCCTATGTAACCCACTAACCACTCTTTCTCAATACTTTCCCCATGTAACCCCCGAACCACTCTTTCTCATAACTTTCCCCTATGTAACCCCCTAACCACTCTTTCTCAATACTTTCCCCATGTAACCCCCGAACCACTCTTTCTCAATACTTTCCCCATGTAACCCCCGAACCACTCTTTCTCAATACTTTCCCCAATGTAACCCCCTAACCACTCTTTCTGAATACTTTCCCCATGTAACCCCCGCACCACTCTTTCTCAATACTTTCCCCTATGTAACCCACTAACCACTCTTTCTCAATACTTTCCCCATGTAACCCCCGAACCACTCTTTCTCATAACTTTCCCCTATGTAACCCCCGAACCACTCTTTCTCATAACTTTCCCCATGTAACCCCCGAACCACTCTTTCTAAATACTTTCCCCATGTAACCCACGAACCACTCTTTCTCAATACTTTCCCCATGTAACCCCCGAACCACTCTTTCTCAATACTTGCCCCAATGTAACCCCCGAACCACTCTTTCTCATAACTTTCCCCTATGCAACCCCCTAACCACTCTTTCTCAATACTTTCCCCTATTTAACACCCGAACCACTCTTTCTCATAACTTTCCCCTATGTAACCCCCTAACCACTCTTTCTCAATACTTTCCCCATGTAACCCCCGAACCACTCTTTCTCATAACTTTCCCCTATGCAACCCCCGAACCACTCTTTCTCAATACTTTCCCCATGTAACCCCCGAACCACTCTTTCTCATAACTTTCCCCTATGCAACCCCCTAACCACTCTTTCTCAATACTTTCCCCTATTTAACACCCGAACCACTCTTTCTCATAACTTTCCCCTATGTAACCCCCTAACCACTCTTTCTCAATACTTTCCCCATGTAACCCCCGAACCACTCTTTCTCATAACTTTCCCCTATGTAACCCCCTAACCACTCTTTCTCAATACTTTCCCCATGTAACCCCCTAACCACTCTTTCTGAATACTTTCCCCATGTAACCCGGCACCACTCTTTCTCAATACTTTCCCCTATGTAACCCACTAACCACTCTTTCTCAATACTTTCCCCATGTAACCCCCGAACCACTCTTTCTCATAACTTTCCCCTATGTAACCCCCGAACCACTCTTTCTCATAACTTTCCCCATGTAACCCCCGAACCACTCTTTCTAAATACTTTCCCCATGTAACCCACGAACCACTCTTTCTCAATACTTTCCCCATGTAACCCCCGAACCACTCTTTCTCAATACTTGCCCCAATGTAACCCCCTAACCACTTTTCTGAATACTTTCCCCATGTAACCCCCGCACCACTCTTTCTCAATACTTTCCCCTATGTAACCCACTAACCACTCTTTCTCAATACTTTCCCCATGTAACCCCCGAACCACTCTTTCTCATAACTTTCCCCTATACAACCCCCTAACCACTCTTTCTCAATACTTTCCCCTATTTAACACCCGAACCACTCTTTCTCATAACTTTCCCCTATGTAACCCCCTAACCACTCTTTCTCAATACTTTCCCCATGTAACCCCCGAACCACTCTTTCTCATAACTTTCCCCTATGTAACCCCCTAACCACTCTTTCTCACAACTTTCCCCATGTAACCCCCGAACCACTCTTTCTCATAACTTTCCCCATGTAACCCCCGAACCACTCTTTCTCATAACTTTCCCCTATGCAACCCCCTAACCACTCTTTCTCAATACTTTCCCCTATTTAACACCCGAACCACTCTTTCTCATAACTTTCCCCTATGTAACCCCCTAACCACTCTTTCTCAATACTTTCCCCATGTAACCCCCGAACCACTCTTTCTCATAACTTTCCCCTATGTAACCCCCTAACCACTCTTTTTCATAACTTTCCCCATGTAACCCCCGAACCACTCTTTCTCATAACTTTCCCCATGTGACCCCCGAACCACTCTTTCTCATAACTTTCCCCTATGTAACCCCCTAACCACTCTTTCTCAATACTTTCCCCATGTAACCCCCGAACCACTCTTTCTCAATACTTTCCCCATGTAACCCCCGAACCACTCTTTCTCAATACTTTCCCCAATGTAACCCCCTAACCACTCTTTCTGAATACTTTCCCCATGTAACCCCCGCACCACTCTTTCTCAATACTTTCCCCTATGTAACCCACTAACCACTCTTTCTCAATACTTTCCCCATGTAACCCCCGAACCACTCTTTCTCATAACTTTCCCCTATGTAACCCCCGAACCACTCTTTCTCATAACTTTCCCCATGTAACCCCCGAACCACTCTTTCTATATACTTTCCCCATGTAACCCACGAACCACTCTTTCTCAATACTTTCCCCATGTAACCCCCGAACCACTCTTTCTCAATACTTGCCCCAATGTAACCCCCTAACCACTCTTTCTGAATACTTTCCCCATGTAACCCCCGCACCACTCTTTCTCAATACTTTCCCCTATGTAACCCACTAACCACTCTTTCTCAATACTTTCCCCATGTAACCCCCGAACCACTCTTTCTCATAACTTTCCCCTATGCAACCCCCTAACCACTCTTTCTCAATACTTTCCCCTATTTAACACCCGAACCACTCTTTCTCATAACTTTCCCCTATGTAACCCCCTAACCACTCTTTCTCAATACTTTCCCCATGTAACCCCCGAACCACTCTTTCTCATAACTTTCCCCTATGTAACCCCCTAACCACTCTTTCTCATAACTTTCCCCATGTAACCCCCGAACCACTCTTTCTCATAACTTTCCCCATGTAACCCCCGAACCACTCTTTCTCATAACTTTCCCCTATGCAACCCCCTAACCACTCTTTCTCAATACTTTCCCCTATTTAACACCCGAACCACTCTTTCTCATAACTTTCCCCTATGTAACCCCCTAACCACTCTTTCTCAATACTTTCCCCATGTAACCCCCGAACCACTCTTTCTCATAACTTTCCCTATGTAACCCCCTAACCACTCTTTCTCATAACTTTCCCCATGTAACCCCCGAACCACTCTTTCTCATAACTTTCCCCATGTAACCCCCGAACCACTCTTTCTCATAACTTTCCCCTATGCAACCCCCTAACCACTCTTTCTCAATACTTTCCCCTATTTAACACCCGAACCACTCTTTCTCATAACTTTCCCCTATGTAACCCCCTAACCACTCTTTCTCAATACTTTCCCCATGTAACCCCCGAACCACTCTTTCTCATAACTTTCCCCTATGCAACCCCCGAACCACTCTTTCTCAATACTTTCTCCATGTAACCCCCGAACCACTCTTTCTCATAACTTTCCCCTATGCAACCCCCTAACCACTCTTTCTCAATACTTTCCCCTATTTAACACCCGAACCACTCTTTCTCATAACTTTCCCCTATGTAACCCCCTAACCACTCTTTCTCAATACTTTCCCCATGTAACCCCCGAACCTCTCTTTCTCATAACTTTCCCCTATGTAACCCCCTAACCACTCTTTCTCAATACTTTCCCCATGTAACCCCCGAACCACTCTTTCTCATAACTTTCCCCTATGTAACCCCCTAACCACTCTTTCTCAATACTTTCCCCATGTAACCCCCGAACCACTCTTTCTCAATACTTTCCCCATGTAACCAACGAACCATTCTTTCTCAATACTTTCCCCTATGTAACCCCCGAACCACTCTCTCTCATCACTTTCCTCTATGTAACCCCCGAACCACTCTTTCTCATAACTTTCCCCTATGTAACCCCCGAACCACTCTTTCTCATAACTTTCCCCTATGTAACCCCCTAACCACTCTTTCTGAATACTTTCCCCATGTAACCCCCGCACCACTCTTTCTCAATACTTTCCCCTATGTAACCCACTAACCACTCTTTCTCAATACTTTCCCCATGTAACCCCCGAACCACTCTTTCTCATAACTTTCCCCTATGTAACCCCCTAACCACTCTTTCTCAATACTTTCCCCATGTAACCCCCGAACCACTCTTTCTCAATACTTTCCCCATGTAACCCCCGAACCACTCTTTCTCAATACTTTCCCCAATGTAACCCCCTAACCACTCTTTCTGAATACTTTCCCCATGTAACCCCCGCACCACTCTTTCTCAATACTTTCCCCTATGTAACCCACTAACCACTCTTTCTCAATACTTTCCCCATGTAACCCCCGAACCACTCTTTCTCATAACTTTCCTTTATGTAACCCCCGAACCACTCTTTCTCATAACTTTCCCCATGTAACCCCCGAACCACTCTTTCTAAATACTTTCCCCATGTAACCCACGAACCACTCTTTCTCAATACTTTCCCCATGTAACCCCCGCACCACTCTTTCTCAATACTTTCCCCTATGTAACCCACTAACCACTCTTTCTCAATACTTTCCCCATGTAACCCCCGAACCACTCTTTCTCATAACTTTCCCCTATGCAACCCCCTAACCACTCTTTCTCAATACTTTCCCCTATTTAACACCCGAACCACTCTTTCTCATAACTTTCCCCTATGTAACCCCCTAACCACTCTTTCTCAATACTTTCCCCATGTAACCCCCGAACCACTCTTTCTCATAACTTTCCCCTATGTAACCCCCTAACCACTCTTTCTCATAACTTTCCCCATGTAACCCCCGAACCACTCTTTCTCATAACTTTCCCCATGTAACCCCCGAACCACTCTTTCTCATAACTTTCCCCTATGTAACCCCCTAACCACTCTTTCTCAATACTTTCCCCATGTAACCCCCTAACCACTCTTTCTGAATACTTTCCCCATGTAACCCCGGCACCATTCTTTCTCAATACTTTCCCCTATGTAACCCACTAACCACTCTTTCTCAATACTTTCCCCATGTAACCCCCGAACCACTCTTTCTCATAACTTTCCCCTATGTAACCCCCGAACCACTCTTTCTCATAACTTTCCCCATGTAACCCCCGAACCACTCATTCTAAATACTTTCCCCATGTAACCCACGAACCACTCTTTCTCAATACTTTCCCCATGTAACCCCCGAACCACTCTTTCTCAATACTTGCCCCAATGTAACCCCCTAACCACTTTTCTGAATACTTTCCCCATGTAACCCCCGCACCACTCTTTCTCAATACTTTCCCCTATGTAACCCACTAACCACTCTTTCTCAATACTTTCCCCATGTAACCCCCGAACCACTCTTTCTCATAACTTTCCCCTATGCAACCCCCTAACCACTCTTTCTCAATACTTTCCCCTATTTAACACCCGAACCACTCTTTCTCATAACTTTCCCCTATGTAACCCCCTAACCACTCTTTCTCAATACTTTCCCCATGTAACCCCCGAACCACTCTTTCTCATAACTTTCCCCTATGTAACCCCCTAACCACTCTTTCTCATAACTTTCCCCATGTAACCCCCGAACCACTCTTTCTCATAACTTCCCCATGTAACCCCCGAACCACTCTTTCTCATAACTTTCCCCTATGCAACCCCCTAACCACTCTTTCTCAATACTTTCCCCTATTTAACACCCGAACCACTCTTTCTCATAACTTTCCCCTATGTAACCCCCTAACCACTCTTTCTCAATACTTTCCCCATGTAACCCCCGAACCACTCTTTCTCATAACTTTCCCCTATGTAACCCCCCCTAACCACTCTTTCTCATAACTTTCCCCATGTAACCCCCGAACCACTCTTTCTCATAACTTTCCCCATGTAACCCCCGAACCACTCTTTCTCATAACTTTCCCCTATGTAACCCCCTAACCACTCTTTCTCAATACTTTCCCCATGTAACCCCCGAACCACTCTTTCTCAATACTTTCCCCATGTAACCCCCGAACCACTCTTTCTCAATACTTTCCCCAATGTAACCCCCTAACCACTCTTTCTGAATACTTTCCCCATGTAACCCCCGCACCACTCTTTCTCAATACTTTCCCCTATGTAACCCACTAACCACTCTTTCTCAATACTTTCCCCATGTAACCCCCGAACCACTCTTTCTCATAACTTTCCCCTATGTAACCCCCGAACCACTCTTTCTCATAACTTTCCCCATGTAACCCCCGAACCACTCTTTCTAAATACTTTCCCCATGTAACCCACGAACCACTCTTTCTCAATACTTTCCCCATGTAACCCCCGAACCATTCTTTCTCAATACTTGCCCCAATGTAACCCCCTAACCACTCTTTCTGAATACTTTCCCCATGTAACCCCCGCACCACTCTTTCTCAATACTTTCCCCTATGTAACCCACTAACCACTCTTTCTCAATACTTTCCCCATGTAACCCCCGAACCACTCTTTCTCATAACTTTCCCCTATGCAACCCCCTAACCACTCTTTCTCAATACTTTCCCCTATTTAACACCCGAACCACTCTTTCTCATAACTTTCCCCTATGTAACCCCCTAACCACTCTTTCTCAATACTTTCCCCATGTAACCCCCGAACCACTCTTTCTCATAACTTTCCCCTATGTAACACCCTAACCACTCTTTCTCATAACTTTCCCCATGTAACCCCCGAACCACTCTTTCTCATAACTTTCCCCATACTAACCCCCGAACCACTCTTTCTCATAACTTTCCCCTATGCAACCCCCTAACCACTCTTTCTCAATACTTTCCCCTATTTAACACCCGAACCACTCTTTCTCATAACTTTCCCCTATGTAACCCCCTAACCACTCTTTCTCAATACTTTCCCCATGTAACCCCCGAACCACTCTTTCTCATAACTTTCCCCTATGCAACCCCCGAACCACTCTTTCTCAATACTTTCCCCACGTAATGCCCCCGAACCACTCTATCTCATAACTTTCCCCTATGCAACCCCCTAACCACTCTTTCTCAATACTTTCCCCTATTTAACACCCGAACCACTCTTTCTCATAACTTTCCCCTATGTAACCCCCTAACCACTCTTTCTCAATACTTTCCCCATGTAACCCCCGAACCTCTCTTTCTCATAACTTTCCCCGATGTAACCCCCTAACCACTCTTTCTCAATACTTTCCCCATGTAACCCCCGAACCACTCTTTCTCATAACTTTCCCCTATGTAACCCCCTAACCACTCTTTCTCAATACTTTCCCCATGTAACCCCCGAACCACTCTTTCTCAATATTTTCCCCATGTAACCCCCGAACCACTCTTTCTCAATACTTTCCCCAATGTAACACCCTAACCACTCTTTCTCAATACTTTCCCCATGTAACCCCCGAACCACTCTTTCTCAATACTTTCCCCATGTAACCCCCGAACCATTCTTTCTCAATACTTTCCCCTATGTAACCCCCGAACCACTCTCTCTCATCACTTTCCTCTATGTAACCCCCGAACCACTCTTTCTCATAACTTTCCCCTATGTAACCCCCGAACCACTCTTTCTCATAACTTTCCCCTATGTAACCCCCTAATCATTCTTTCTCAATACATTCCCCATGTATCCCCCGAAGCACTCTTTCTCAATACTTTCCCCTATGTAACCCCCGAACCACTCTTTCTCAATACTTTCCCCTATGTAACCCCCTAACCACTCTTTCTAAAACACTTTCCCCATGTAACCCACGAACCACTCTTTCTCATAACTTTCCCCTATGTAACCCCCTAACCACTCTTTCTCAATACTTTCCCCATGTAACCCCCGAACCACTCTTTCTCAATACTTTCCCCTATGTAACCCCCGAACCACTCTTTCTCAATACTTTCCCCTATGTATCCCCCTAACCACTCTTTCTCAATACTTTCCCCTATTTAACACCCGAACCACTCTTTCTCATAACTTTCCCCATGTAACCCCCGAACCACTCTTTCTAAATACTTTCCCCATGTAACCCACGAACCACTCTTTCTCAATACTTTCCCCATGTAACCCCCGAACCACTCTTTCTCAATACTTGCCCCAATGCAACCCCCTAACCACTCTTTCTGAATACTTTCCCCATGTAACCCCCGCACCACTCTTTCTCAATACTTTCCCCTATGTAACCCACTAACCACTCTTTCTCAATACTTTCCCCATGTAACCCCCGAACCACTCTTTCTCATAACTTTCCCCTATGCAACCCCCTAACCACTCTTTCTCAATACTTTCCCCTATTTAACACCCGAACCACTCTTTCTCATAACTTTCCCCTATGTAACCCCCTAACCACTCTTTCTCAATACTTTCCCCATGTAACCCCCGAACCACTCTTTCTCATAACTTTCCCCTATGTAACCCCCTAACCACTCTTTCTCAATACTTTCCCCATGTAACCCCCGAACCACTCTTTCTCATAACTTTCCCCTATGTAACCCCTTAACCACTCTTTCTCAATACTTTCCCCATGTAACCCCCGAACCACTCTTTCTCAATATTTTCCCCATGTAACCCCCGAACCACTCTTTCTCAATACTTTCCCCAATGTAACACCCTAACCACTCTTTCTCAATACTTTCCCCATGTAACCCCCGAACCACTCTTTCTCAATACTTTCCCCATGTAACCCCCGAACCATTCTTTCTCAATACTTTCCCCTATGTAACCCCCGAACCACTCTCTCTCATCACTTTCCTCTATGTAACCCCCGAACCACTCTTTCTCATAACTTTCCCCTATGTAACCCCCGAACCACTCTTTCTCATAACTTTCCCCTATGTAACCCCCTAATCATTCTTTCTCAATACATTCCCCATGTATCCCCCGAAGCACTCTTTCTCAATACTTTCCCCTATGTAACCCCCGAACCACTCTTTCTCAATACTTTCCCCTATGTAACCCCCTAACCACTCTTTCTAAAACACTTTCCCCATGTAACCCACGAACCACTCTTTCTCATAACTTTCCCCTATGTAACCCCCTAACCACTCTTTCTCAATACTTTCCCCATGTAACCCCCGAACCACTCTTTCTCAATACTTTCCCCTATGTAACCCCCGAACCACTCTTTCTCAATACTTTCCCCTATGTATCCCCCTAACTACTCTTTCTCAATACTTTCCCCTATTTAACACCCGAACCACTCTTTCTCATAACTTTCCCCATGTAACCCCCGAACCACTCTTTCTAAATACTTTCCCCATGTAACCCACGAACCACTCTTTCTCAATACTTTCCCCATGTAACCCCCGAACCACTCTTTCTCAATACTTGCCCCAATGCAACCCCCTAACCACTCTTTCTGAATACTTTCCCCATGTAACCCCCGCACCACTCTTTCTCAATACTTTCCCCTATGTAACCCACTAACCACTCTTTCTCAATACTTTCCCCATGTAACCCCCGAACCACTGTTTCTCATAACTTTCCCCTATGTAACCCCCTAACCACTCTTTCTCAATACTTTCCCCATGTAACCCCCGAACCACTCTTTCTCAATACTTTCCCCATGTAACCCCCGAACCACTCTTTCTCAATACTTTCCCCAATGTAACCCCCTAACCACTCTTTCTGAATACTTTCCCCATGTAACCCCCGCACCACTCTTTCTCAATACTTTCCCCTATGTAACCCACTAACCACACTTTCTCAATACTTTCCCCATGTAACCCCCGAACCACTCTTTCTCATAACTTTCCCCTATGTAACCCCCGAACCACTCTTTCTCATAACTTTCCCCATGTAACCCCCGAACCACTCTTTCTAAATACTTTCCCCATGTAACCCACGAACCACTCTTTCTCAATACTTTCCCCATGTAACCCCCGAACCACTCTTTCTCAATACTTGCCCCAATGTAACCCCCTAACCACTCTTTCTGAATACTTTCCCCATGTAACCCCCGCACCACTCTTTCTCAATACTTTCCCCTATGTAACCCACTAACCACTCTTTCTCAATACTTTCCCCATGTAACCCCCGAACCACTCTTTCTCATAACTTTCCCCTATGCAACCCCCTAACCACTCTTTCTCAATACTTTCCCCTATGTAACCCCCGAACCACTCTTTCTCAATACTTTCCACTATGTAACCCCCTAACCACTCTTTCTCAATACTTTCCCCATGTAACCCCCGAACCACACTTTCTCATAACTTTCCCCTATGTAACCCCCTAACCACTCTTTCTCATAACTTTCCCCATGTAACCCCCGAACCACTCTTTCTCATAACTTTCCCCATGTAACCCCCGAACCACTCTTTCTCATAACTTTCCCCTATGCAACCCCCTAACCACTCTTTCTCAATACTTTCCCCTATTTAACACCCGAACCACTCTTTCTCATAACTTTCCCCTATGTAACCCCCTAACCACTCTTTCTCAATACTTTCCCCATGTAACCCCCGAACCACTCTTTCTCATAACTTTCCCCTATGCAACCCCCGAACCACTCTTTCTCAATACTTTCCCCATGTAACCCCCGAACCACTCTTTCTCATAACTTTCCCCTATGCAACCCCCTAACCACTCTTTCTCAATACTTTCCCCTATTTAACACCCGAACCACTCTTTCTCATAACTTTCACCTATGTAACCCCCTAACCACTCTTTCTCAATACTTTCCCCATGTAACCTCCGAACCACTCTTTCTCATAACTTTCCCCTATGTAACCCCCTAACCACTCTTTCTCAATACTTTCCCCATGTAACCCCCGAACCACTCTTTCTCATAACTTTCCCCTATGTAACCCCCTAACCACTCTTTCTCAATACTTTCCCCATGTAACCCCCGAACCACTCTTTCTCAATATTTTCCCCATGTAACCCCCGAACCACTCTTTCTCAATACTTTCCCCAATGTAACACCCTAACCACTCTTTCTCAATACTTTCCCCATGTAACCCCCGAACCACTCTTTCTCAATACTTTCCCCATGTAACCCCCGAACCATTCTTTCTCAATACTTTCGCCTATGTAACCCCCGAACCACTCTCTCTCATCACTTTCCTCTATGTAACCCCCGAACAACTCTTTCTCATAACTTTCCCCTATGTAACCCCCGAACCACTCTTTCTCATAACTTTCCCCTATGTAACCCCCTAACCACTCTTTCTGAATACTTTCCCCATGTAACCCCCGCACCACTCTTTCTCAATACTTTCCCCTATGTAACCCACTAACCACTCTTTCTCAATACTTTCCCCATGTAACCCCCGAACCACTCTTTCTCATAACTTTCCCCTATGTAACCCCCTAACCACTCTTTCTCAATACTTTCCCCATGTAACCCCCGAACCACTCTTTCTCAATACTTTCCCCATGTAACCCCCGAACCACTCTTTCTCAATACTTTCCCCTATGTAACCCCCGAACCACTCTTTCTCAATACTTTCCCCTATGTATCCCCCTAACCACTCTTTCTCAATACTTTCCCCTATTTAACACCCGAACCACTCTTTCTCATAACTTTCCCCATGTAACCCCCGAACCACTCTTTCTAAATACTTTCCCCATGTAACCCCCGAACCACTCTTTCTCATAACTTTCCCCATGTAACCCCCGAACCACTCTTTCTAAATACTTTCCACATGTAACCCACGAACCACTCTTTCTCAATACTTTCCCCATGTAACCCCCGAACCACTCTTTCTCAATACTTGCCCCAATGTAACCCCCTAACCACTCTTTCTGAATACTTTCCCCATGTAACCCCCGCACCACTCTTTCTCAATACTTTCCCCTATGTAACCCACTAACCACTCTTTCTCAATACTTTCCCCATGTAACCCCCGAACCACTCTTTCTCATAACTTTCCCCTATGCAACCCCCTAACCACTCTTTCTCAATACTTTCCCCTATTTAACACCCGAACCACTCTTTCTCATAACTTTCCCCTATGTAACCCCCTAACCACTCTTTCTCAATACTTTCCCCATGTAACCCCCGAACCACTCTTTCTCATAACTTTCCCGTATGTAACCCCCTAACCACTCTTTCTCATAACTTTCCCCATGTAACCCCCGAACCACTCTTTCTCATAACTTTCCCCATGTAACCCCCGAACCACTCTTTCTCATAACTTTCCCCTATGTAACCCCCTAACCACTCTTTCTCAATACTTTCACCATGTAACCCCCGAACCACTCTTTCTCAATACTTTCCCCATGTAACCCCCGAACCATTCTTTCTCAATACTTTCCCCAATGTAACCCCCTAACCACTCTTTCTGAATACTTTCCCCATGTAACCCCCGCACCATTCTTTCTCAATACTTTCCCCTATGTAACCCACTAACCACTCTTTCTCAATACTTTCCCCATGTAACCCCCGAACCACTCTTTCTCATAACTTTCCCTATGTAACCCCCGAACCACTCTTTCTCATAACTTTCCCCATGTAACCCCCGAACCACTCTTTCTAAATACTTTCCCCATGTAACCCACGAACCACTCTTTCTCAATACTTTCCCCATGTAACCCCCGAACCACTCTTTCTCAATACTTGCCCCAATGTAACCCCCTAACCACTCTTTCTGAATACTTTCCCCATGTAACCCCCGCACCACTCTTTCTCAATACTTTCCCCTATGTAACCCACTAACCACTCTTTCTCAATACTTTTCCCATGTAACCCCCGAACCACTCTTTCTCATAACTTTCCCCTATGCAACCACCTAACGACTCTTTCTCAATACTTTCCCCTATTTAACACCCGAACCACTCTTTCTCATAACTTTCCCCTATGTAACCCCCTAACCACTCTTTCTCAATACTTTCCCCATGTAACCCCCGAACCACTCTTTCTCAATACTTTCCCCTATGTAACCCCCGAACCACTCTTTCTCAATACTTTCCCCTATTTAACACCCGAACCATTCTTTCTCATAACTTTCCCCATGTAACCCCCGAACCACTCTTTCTAAATACTTTCCCCATGTAACCCACGAACCACTCTTTCTCAATACTTTCCCCATGTAACCCCCGAACCACTCTTTCTCAATACTTGCCCCAATGCAACCCCCTAACCACTCTTTCTCAATACTTTCCCCTATGTATCCCCCTAACCACTCTTTCTCAATACTTTCCCCTATTTAACACCCGAACCACTCTTTCTCATAACTTTCCCCATGTAACCCCCGAACCACTCTTTCTAAATACTTTCCCCATGTAACCCCCGAACCACTCTTTCTCAATACTTTCCCCTATTTAACACCCGAACCACTCTTTCTCATAACTTTCCCCTATGTAACCCCCTAACCACTCTTTCTCAATACTTTCCCCATGTAACCCCCGAACCACTCTTTCTCAATACTTTCCCCTATGTAACCCCCGAACCACTCTTTCTCAATACTTTCCCCTATTTAACACCCGAACCACTCTTTCTCATAACTTTCCCCATGTAACCCCCGAACCACTCTTTCTAAATACTTTCCCCATGTAACCCACGAACCACTCTTTCTCAATACTTTCCCCATGTAACCCCCGAACCACTCTTTCTCAATACTTGCCCCAATGCAACCCCCTAACCACTCTTTCTCAATACTTTCCCCTATGTATCCCCCTAACCACTCTTTCTCAATACTTTCCCCTATTTAACACCCGAACCACTCTTTCTCATAACTTTCCCCATGTAACCCACGAACCACTCTTTCTCAATACTTTCCCCATGTAACCCCCGAACCACTCTTTCTCAATACTTGCCCCAATGCAACCCCCTAACCACTCTTTCTGAATACTTTCCCCATGTAACCCCCGCACCACTCTTTCTCAATACTTTCCCCTATGTAACCCACTAACCACTCTTTCTCAATACTTTCCCCATGTAACCCCCGAACCACTCTTTCTCATAACTTTCCCCTATGCAACCCCCTAACCACTCTTTCTCAATACTTTCCCCTATTTAACACCCGAACCACTCTTTCTCATAACTTTCCCCTATGTAACCCCCTAACCACTCTTTCTCAATACTTTCCCCATGTAACCCCCGAACCACTCTTTCTCATAACTTTCCCCTATGTAACCCCCTAACCACTCTTTCTCAATACTTTCCCCATGTAACCCCCGAACCACTCTTTCTCATAACTTTCCCCTATGTAACCCCCTAACCACTCTTTCTCAATACTTTCCCCATGTAACCCCCGAACCACTCTTTCTCAATATTTTCCCCATGTAACCCCCGAACCACTCTTTCTCAATACTTTCCCCAATGTAACACCCTAACCACTCTTTCTCAATACTTTCCCCATGTAACCCCCGAACCACTCTTTCTCACTACTTTCCCCATGTAACCCCCGAACCATTCTTTCTCAATACTTTCCCCTATGTAACCCCCGAACCACTCTCTCTCATCACTTTCCTCTATGTAACCCCCCGAACCACTCTTTCTCATAACTTTCCCCTATGTAACCCCCGAACCACTCTTTCTCATAACTTTCCCCTATGTAACCCCCTAATCATTCTTTCTCAATACATTCCCCATGTATCCCCCGAAGCACTCTTTCTCAATACTTTCCCCTATGTAACCCGCGAACCACTCTTTCTCAATACTTTCCCCTATGTAACCCCCTAACCACTCTTTCTAAAACACTTTCCCCATGTAACCCACGAACCACTCTTCCTCATAACTTTCCCCTATGTAACCCCCTAACCACTCTTTCTCAATACTTTCCCCATGTAACCCCCGAACCACTCTTTCTCAATACTTTCCCCTATGTAACCCCCGAACCACTCTTTCTCAATACTTTCCCCTATGTATCCCCCTAACCACTCTTTCTCAATACTTTCCCCTATTTAACACCCGAACCACTCTTTCTCATAACTTTCCCCATGTAACCCCCGAACCACTCTTTCTAAATACTTTCCCCATGTAACCCACGAACCACTCTTTCAATACTTTCCCCATGTAACCCCCCCGAACCACTCTTTCTCAATACTTGCCCCAATGCAACCCCCTAACCACTCTTTCTGAATACTTTCCCCATGTAACCCCCGCACCACTCTTTCTCAATACTTTCCCCTATGTAACCCACTAACCACTCTTTCTCAATACTTTCCTCTATGTAACCCCCGAACCACTCTTTCTCATAACTTTCCCCTATGTAACCCCCTAACCACTCTTCTCAATACTTTCCCCATGTAACCCCCGAACCACTCTTTCAATACTTTCCCCATGTAACCCCCGAACCACTCTTTCTCAATACTTTCCCCAATGTAACTCCCTAACCACTCTTTCTGAATACTTTCCCATGTAACCTCCGCACCACTCTTTCTCAATACTTTCCCCTATGTAACCCACTAACCACTCTTCAATACTTTCCCCATGTAACCCCCGAACCACTCTTTCATAACTTTCCCCCATGTAACCCCCGAACCACTTTTCTCATAACTTTCCCCATGTAACCCCCGAACCACTCTTTCTAAATACTTTCCCCATGTAACCCACGAACCACTCTTCTCTCAATACTTTCCCCATGTAACCCCCGAACCACTCTTCTTCAATACTGCCCCTAATGTAACCCCCCCTAACCACTCTTTCTGAATACTTTCCCCATGTAACCCCCGCACCACTCTTTCTCAATACTTCTCATGTAACCCACTAACCACTCTTTCTCAATACTTTCCCATGTAACCCCCGAACCACTCTTTCTCATAACTTTCCCCTATGCTACCCCCTAACCACTCTTTCTCAATACTTTCCCCTATGTAACCCCCCGAACCACTCTTTCTCAATACTTTCCCCCTATGTAACCCCCTAACCACTCTTTCTCAATACTTTCCCCATGTAACCCCCGAACCACTTTTCATAACTTTCCCCTATAACCCCCTAACCACCTTTTCTCATAACTTTCCATGTAACCCCCGAACCATTCTTTCTCATAACTTTCCCCATGTAACCCCCGAACCACTCTTTTTCATAACTTTCCCTATGCAACCCCCTAACCACTCTTTCTCAATACTTTCCCCTATTTAACACCCGAACCACTCTTTCTCATAACTTTCCCCATGTAACCCCCTAACCACTCTTTCACGATTTCTCCCCCATGTAACCCCCGAACCACTCTTTCTCATAACTTTCCCCTATGCAACCCCCGAACCACTTTTCAATACTTTCCCCATGTAACCCCCGAACCACTCTTTCTCATAACTTTCCCCTATGCAACCCCCTAACCACTCTTTCTCAATACTTTCCCCTATTTAACACCCGAACCACTCTTTCTCATAACTTTCCCCTATGTAACCCCCTAACCACTCTTTCTCAATACTTTCCCCATGTAACCCCCGAACCACTCTTTCTCATAACTTTCCCCATGTAACTCTCTAACCACTCTTTTTCAATACTTTCCCCATGTAACCCCCGAACCACTTTTCATAACTTTCCCCTATGTAACCCCCCTAACCACTCTTTCTCAATACTTTCCCCATGTAACCTCCGAACCACTCTTTTCAATATTTTCCCATGTAACCCCCGAACCACTCTTTCTCAATACTTTCCCCAATGTAACACCCTAACCACTTTTCAATACTTTCCCCATGTAACTCCCGAACCACTCTTTCTCAATACTTTCCCATGTAACCCCCGAACCATTCTTTCTCAATACTTTCCCCTATGTAACCCCCGAACCACTCTCTCTCATCACTTTCCTCTATGTAACCCCCGAACCACTCTTTCTCATAACTTTCCCCTATGTAACCCCGAACCACTCTTTCTCATAACTTTCCCCTATGTAACCCCCTAACCACTCTTTCTGAATACTTTCCCCATGTAACCCCCGCACCACTCTTTCTCAATACTTTCCCCTATGTAACCCACTAACCACTCTTTCTCAATACTTTCCCCATGTAACCCCCGAACCACTCTTTCTCATAACTTTCCCCTATGTAACCCCCTAACCACTCTTTCTCAATACTTTCCCCATGTAACCCCCGAACCACTCTTTCTCAATACTTTCCCCATGTAACCCCCGAACCACTCTTTCTCAATACTTTCCCCAATGTAACCCCCTAACCACTCTTTCTGAATACTTTCCCCATGTAACCCCCGCACCACTCTTTCTCAATACTTTCCCCTATGTAACCCACTAACCACTCTTTCTCAATACTTTCCCCATGTAACCCCCGAACCACTCTTTCTCATAACTTTCCCCTATGTAACCCCCGAACCACTCTTTCTCATAACTTTCCCCATGTAACCCCCGAACCACTCTTTCTAAATACTTTCCCCATGTAACCCACGAACCACTCTTTCTCAATACTTTCCCCATGTAACCCCCGAACCACTCTTTCTCAATACTTGCCCCAATGTAACCCCCTAACCACTGTTTCTGAATACTTTCCCCATGTAACCCCCGCACCACTCTTTCTCAATACTTTCCCCTATGTAACCCACTAACCACTCTTTCTCAATACTTTCCCCATGTAACCCCCGAACCACTCTTTCTCATAACTTTCCCCTATGCAACCCCCTAACCACTCTTTCTCAATACTTTCCCCTATTTAACACCCGAACCACTCTTTCTCATAACTTTCCCCTATGTAACCCCCTAACCACTCTTTCTCAATACTTTCCCCATGTAACCCCCGAACCACTCTTTCTCAATACTTTCCCCTATGTAACCCCCTAACCACTCTTTCTCATAACTTTCCCCATGTAACCCCCGAACCACTCTTTCTCATAACTTTCCCCATGTAACCCCCGAACCACTCTTTCTCATAACTTTCCCCTATGTAACCCCCTAACCACTCTTTCTCAATACTTTCCCCATGTAACCCCCGAACCACTCTTTCTCAATACTTTCCCCATGTAACCCCCGAACCACTCTTTCTCAATACTTTCCCCAATGTAACCCCCTAACCACTCTTTCTGAATACTTTCCCCATGTAACCCCCGCACCACTCTTTCTCAATACTTTCCCCTATGTAACCCACTAACCACTCTTTCTCAATACTTTCCCCATGTAACCCCCGAACCACTCTTTCTCATAACTTTCCCCTATGTAACCCCCGAACCACTCTTTCTCATAACTTTCCCCATGTAACCCCCGAACCACTCTTTCTAAATACTTTCCCCATGTAACCCACGAACCACTCTTTCTCAATACTTTCCCCATGTAACCCCCGAACCACTCTTTCTCAATACTTGCCCCAATGTAACCCCCTAACCACTCTTTCTGAATACTTTCCCCATGTAACCCCCGCACCACTCTTTCTCAATACTTTCCCCTATGTAACCCACTAACCACTCTTTCTCAATACTTTCCCCATGTAAGCCCCGAACCACTCTTTCTCATAACTTTCCCCTATGCAACCCCCTAACCACTCTTTCTCAATACTTCCCCTATTTAACACCCGAACCACTCTTTCTCATAACTTTCCCCTATGTAACCCCCTAACCACTCTTTCTCAATACTTTCCCCATGTAACCCCCGAACCACTCTTTCTCATAACTTTCCCCTATGTAACCCCCTAACCACTCTTTCTCATAACTTTCCCCATGTAACCCCCGAACCACTCTTTCTCATAACTTTCCCCATGTAACCCCCGAACCACTCTTTCTCATAACTTTCCCCTATGCAATCCCCTAACCACTCTTTCTCAATACTTTCCCCTATTTAACACCCGAACCACTCTTTCTCATAACTTTCCCCTATGTAACCCCCTAACCACTCTTTCTCAATACTTTCCCCATGTAACCCCCGAACCACTCTTTCTCATAACTTTCCCCTATGTAACCCCCTAACCACTCTTTCTCATAACTTTCCCCATGTAACCCCCGAACCACTCTTTCTCATAACTTTCCCCATGTAACCCCCGAACCACTCTTTCTCATAACTTTCCCCTATGTAACCCCCTAACCACTCTTTCTCAATACTTTCCCCATGTAACCCCCGAACCACTCTTTCTCAATACTTTCCCCATGTAACCCCCGAACCACTCTTTCTCAATACTTTCGCCAATGTAACCCCCTAACCACTCTTTCTGAATACTTTCCCCATGTAACCCCCGCACCACTCTTTCTCAATACTTTCCCTATGTAACCCACTAACCACTCTTTCTCAATACTTTCCCCATGTAACCCCCGAACCACTCTTTCTCATAACTTTCCCCTATGTAACCCCCGAACCACTCTTTCTCATAACTTTCCCCATGTAACCCCCGAACCACTCTTTCTAAATACTTTCCCCATGTAACCCACGAACCACTCTTTCTCAATACTTTCCCCATGTAACCCCCGAACCACTCTTTCTCAATACTTGCCCCAATGTAACCCCCTAACCACTCTTTCTGAATACTTTCCCCATGTACCCCCCGCACCACTCTTTCTCAATACTTTCCCCTATGTAACCCACTAACCACTCTTTCTCAATACTTTCCCCATGTAACCCCCGAACCACTCTTTCTCATAACTTTCCCCTATGCAACCCCTAACCACTCTTTCTCAATACTTTCCCCTATTTAACACCCGAACCACTCTTTCTCATAACTTTCCCCTATGTAACCCCCTAACCACTCTTTCTCAATACTTTCCCCATGTAACCCCCGAACCACTCTTTCTCATAACTTTCCCCTATGTAACCCCCTAACCACTCTTTCTCATAACTTTCCCCATGTAACCCCCGAACCACTCTTTCTCATAACTTTCCCCATGTAACCCCCGAACCACTCTTTCTCATAACTTTCCCCTATGCAACCCCCTAACCACTCTTTCTCAATACTTTCCCCTATTTAACACCCGAACCACTCTTTCTCATAACTTTCCCCTATGTAACCCCCTAACCACTCTTTCTCAATACTTTCCCCATGTAACCCCCGAACCACTCTTTCTCATAACTTTCCCCTATGTAACCCCCTAACCACTCTTTCTCATAACTTTCCCCATGTAACCCCCGAACCACTCTTTCTCATAACTTTCCCCATGTAACCCCCGAACCACTCTTTCTCATAACTTTCCCCTATGCAACCCCCTAACCACTCTTTCTCAATACTTTCCCCTATTTAACACCCGAACCACTCTTTCTCATAACTTTCCCCTATGTAACCCCCTAACCACTCTTTCTCAATACTTTCCCCATGTAACCCCCGAACCACTCTTTCTCATAACTTTCCCCTATGCAACCCCCGAACCACTCTTTCTCAATACTTTCCCCATGTAACCCCCGAACCACTCTTTCTCATAACTTTCCCCTATGCAACCCCCTAACCACTCTTTCTCAATACTTTCCCCTATTTAACACCCGAACCACTCTTTCTCATAACTTTCCCCTATGTAACCCCCTAACCACTCTTTCTCAATACTTTCCCCATGTAACCCCCGAACCACTCTTTCTCATAACTTTCCCCTATGTAACCCCCTAACCACTCTTTCTCAATACTTTCCCCATGTAACCCCCGAACCACTCTTTCTCATAACTTTCCCCTATGTAACCCCCTAACCACTCTTTCTCAATACTTTCCCCATGTAACCCCCGAACCACTCTTTCTCAATATTTTCCCCATGTAACCCCCGAACCACTCTTTCTCAATACTTTCCCCAATGTAACACCCTACCCACTCTTTCTCAATACTTTCCCCATGTAACCCCCGAACCACTCTTTCTCAATACTTTCCCCATGTAACCCCCGAACCATTCTTTCTCAATACTTTCCCCTATGTAACCCCCGAACCACTCTCTCTCATCACTTTCCTCTATGTAACCCCCGAACCACTCTTTCTCATAACTTTCCCCTATGTAACCCCCGAACCACTCTTTCTCATAACTTTCCCCTATGTAACCCCCTAATCATTCTTTCTCAATACATTCCCCATGTATCCCCCGAAGCACTCTTTCTCAATACTTTCCCCTATGTAACCCCCGAACCACTCTTTCTCAATACTTTCCCCTATGTAACCCCCTAACCACTCTTTCTAAAACACTTTCCCCATGTAACCCACGAACCACTCTTTCTCATAACTTTCCCCTATGTAACCCCCTAACCACTCTTTCTCAATACTTTCCCCAATGTAACCCCCTAACCACTCTTTCTGAATACTTTCCCCATGTAACCCCCGCACCACTCTTTCTCAATACTTTCCCCTATGTAACCCACTAACCACTCTTTCTCAATACTTTCCCCATGTAACCCCCGAACCACTCTTTCTCATAACTTTCCCCTATGTAACCCCCGAACCACTCTTTCTCATAACTTTCCCCATGTAACCCCCGAACCACTCTTTCTAAATACTTTCCCCATGTAACCCACGAACCACTCTTTCTCAATACTTTCCCCATGTAACTCCCGAACCACTCTTTCTCAATACTTGCCCCAATGTAACCCCCTAACCACTCTTTCTGAATACTTTCCCCATGTAACCCCCGCACCACTCTTTCTCAATACTTTCCCCTATGTAACCCACTAACCACTCTTTCTCAATACTTTCCCCATGTAAGCCCCGAACCACTCTTTCTCATAACTTTCCCCTATGCAACCCCCTAACCACTCTTTCTCAATACTTTCCCCTATTTAACACCCGAACCACTCTTTCTCATAACTTTCCCCTATGTAACCCCCTAACCACTCTTTCTCAATACTTTCCCCATGTAACCCCCGAACCACTCTTTCTCATAACTTTCCCCTATGTAACCCCCTAACCACTCTTTCTCATAACTTTCCCCATGTAACCCCCGAACCACTCTTTCTCATAACTTTCCCCATGTAACCCCCGAACCACTCTTTCTCATAACTTTCCCCTATGCAATCCCCTAACCACTCTTTCTCAATACTTTCCCCTATTTAACACCCGAACCACTCTTTCTCATAACTTTCCCCTATGTAACCCCCTAACCACTCTTTCTCAATACTTTCCCCATGTAACCCCCGAACCACTCTTTCTCATAACTTTCCCCTATGTAACCCCCTAACCACTCTTTCTCATAACTTTCCCCATGTAACCCCCGAACCACTCTTTCTCATAACTTTCCCCATGTAACCCCCGAACCACTCTTTCTCATAACTTTCCCCTATGTAACCCCCTAACCACTCTTTCTCAATACTTTCCCCATGTAACCCCCGAACCACTCTTTCTCAATACTTTCCCCATGTAACCCCCGAACCACTCTTTCTCAATACTTTCGCCAATGTAACCCCCTAACCACTCTTTCTGAATACTTTCCCCATGTAACCCCCGCACCACTCTTTCTCAATACTTTCCCCTATGTAACCCACTAACCACTCTTTCTCAATACTTTCCCCATGTAACCCCCGAACCACTCTTTCTCATAACTTTCCCCTATGTAACCCCCGAACCACTCTTTCTCATAACTTTCCCCATGTAACCCCCGAACCACTCTTTCTAAATACTTTCCCCATGTAACCCACGAACCACTCTTTCTCAATACTTTCCCCATGTAACCCCCGAACCACTCTTTCTCAATACTTGCCCCAATGTAACCCCCTAACCACTCTTTCTGAATACTTTCCCCATGTACCCCCCGCACCACTCTTTCTCAATACTTTCCCCTATGTAACCCACTAACCACTCTTTCTCAATACTTTCCCCATGTAACCCCCGAACCACTCTTTCTCATAACTTTCCCCTATGCAACCCCCTAACCACTCTTTCTCAATACTTTCCCCTATTTAACACCCGAACCACTCTTTCTCATAACTTTCCCCTATGTAACCCCCTAACCACTCTTTCTCAATACTTTCCCCATGTAACCCCCGAACCACTCTTTCTCATAACTTTCCCCTATGTAACCCCCTAACCACTCTTTCTCATAACTTTCCCCATGTAACCCCCGAACCACTCTTTCTCATAACTTTCCCCATGTAACCCCCGAACCACTCTTTCTCATAACTTTCCCCTATGCAACCCCCTAACCACTCTTTCTCAATACTTTCCCCTATTTAACACCCGAACCACTCTTTCTCATAACTTTCCCCTATGTAACCCCCTAACCACTCTTTCTCAATACTTTCCCCATGTAACCCCCGAACCACTCTTTCTCATAACTTTCCCCTATGTAACCCCCTAACCACTCTTTCTCATAACTTTCCCCATGTAACCCCCGAACCACTCTTTCTCATAACTTTCCCCATGTAACCCCCGAACCACTCTTTCTCATAACTTTCCCCTATGCAACCCCCTAACCACTCTTTCTCAATACTTTCCCCTATTTAACACCCGAACCACTCTTTCTCATAACTTTCCCCTATGTAACCCCCTAACCACTCTTTCTCAATACTTTCCCCATGTAACCCCCGAACCACTCTTTCTCATAACTTTCCCCTATGCAACCCCCGAACCACTCTTTCTCAATACTTTCCCCATGTAACCCCCGAACCACTCTTTCTCATAACTTTCCCCTATGCAACCCCCTAACCACTCTTTCTCAATACTTTCCCCTATTTAACACCCGAACCACTCTTTCTCATAACTTTCCCCTATGTAACCCCCTAACCACTCTTTCTCAATACTTTCCCCATGTAACCCCCGAACCACTCTTTCTCATAACTTTCCCCTATGTAACCCCCTAACCACTCTTTCTCAATACTTTCCCCATGTAACCCCCGAACCACTCTTTCTCATAACTTTCCCCTATGTAACCCCCTAACCACTCTTTCTCAATACTTTCCCCATGTAACCCCCGAACCACTCTTTCTCAATATTTTCCCCATGTAACCCCCGAACCACTCTTTCTCAATACTTTCCCCAATGTAACACCCTACCCACTCTTTCTCAATACTTTCCCCATGTAACCCCCGAACCACTCTTTCTCAATACTTTCCCCATGTAACCCCCGAACCATTCTTTCTCAATACTTTCCCCTATGTAACCCCCGAACCACTCTCTCTCATCACTTTCCTCTATGTAACCCCCGAACCACTCTTTCTCATAACTTTCCCCTATGTAACCCCCGAACCACTCTTTCTCATAACTTTCCCCTATGTAACCCCTAATCATTCTTTCTCAATACATTCCCCATGTATCCCCCGAAGCACTCTTTCTCAATACTTTCCCCTATGTAACCCCCGAACCACTCTTTCTCAATACTTTCCCCTATGTAACCCCCTAACCACTCTTTCTAAAACACTTTCCCCATGTAACCCACGAACCACTCTTTCTCATAACTTTCCCCTATGTAACCCCCTAACCACTCTTTCTCAATACTTTCCCCATGTAACCCCCGAACCACTCTTTCTCAATACTTTCCCCTATGTAACCCCCGAACCACTCTTTCTCAATACTTTCCCCTATGTATCCCCCTAACCACTCTTTCTCAATACTTTCCCCTATTTAACACCCGAACCACTCTTTCTAAATACTTTCCCCATGCCTAACCCCCGAACCACTCTTTCTCAATACTTTCCCCATGTAACCCCCGAACCACTCTTTCTCAATACTTGCCCCAATGCAACCCCCTAACCACTCTTTCTGAATACTTTCCCCATGTAACCCCCGCACCACTCTTTCTCAATACTTTCCCCTATGTAACCCACTAACCACTCTTTCTCAATACTTTCCCCATGTAACCCCCGAACCACTCTTTCTCATAACTTTCCCCTATGTAACCCCCTAACCACTCTTTCTCAATACTTTCCCCATGTAACCCCCGAACCACTCTTTCTCAATACTTTCCCCATGTAACCCCCGAACCACTCTTTCTCAATACTTTCCCCAATGTAACCCCCTAACCACTCTTTCTGAATACTTTCCCCATGTAACCCCCGCACCACTCTTTCTCAATACTTTCCCCTATGTAACCCACTAACCACTCTTTCTCAATACTTTCCCCATGTAACCCCCGAACCACTCTTTCTCATAACTTTCCCCTATGTAACCCCCTAACCACTCTTTCTCAATACTTTCCCCATGTAACCCCCGAACCACTCTTTCTCAATACTTGCCCCAATGCAACCCCCTAACCACTCTTTCTGAATACTTTCCCCATGTAACCCCCGCACCACTCTTTCTCAATACTTTCCCCTATGTAACCCACTAACCACTCTTTCTCAATACTTTCCCCATGTAACCCCCCGAACCACTCTTTCTCAATACTTTCCCCAATGTAACCCCCTAACCACTCTTTCTGAATACTTTCCCCATGTAACCCCCGCACCACTCTTTCTCAATACTTTCCCCTATGTAACCCACTAACCACTCTTTCTCAATACTTTCCCCATGTAACCCCCGAACCACTCTTTCTCATAACTTTCCCCTATGTAACCCCCGAACCACTCTTTCTCATAACTTTCCCCATGTAACCCCCGAACCACTCTTTCTAAATACTTTCCCCATGTAACCCACGAACCACTCTTTCTCAATACTTTCCCCATGTAACCCCCGAACCACTCTTTCTCAATACTTGCCCCAATGTAACCCCCTAACCACTCTTTCTGAATACTTTCCCCATGTAATCCCCGCACCACTCTTTCTCAATACTTTCCCCTATGTAACCCACTAACCACTCTTTCTCAATACTTTCCCCATGTAACCCCCGAACCACTCTTTCTCATAACTTTCCCCTATGCAACCCCCTAACCACTCTTTCTCAATACTTTCCCCTATGTAACCCCCGAACCACTCTTTCTCAATACTTTCCCTATGTAACCCCCTAACCACTCTTTCTCAATACTTTCCCCATGTAACCCCCGAACCACTCTTTCTCATAACTTTCCCCTATGTAACCCCCTAACCACTCTTTCTCATAACTTTCCCCATGTAACCCACGAACCACTCTTTCTCATAACTTTCCCCATGTAACCCCCGAACCACTCTTTCTCATAACTTTCCCCTATGCAACCCCCTAACCACTCTTTCTCAATACTTTCCCCTATTTAACACCCGAACCACTCTTTCTCATAACTTTCCCCTATGTAACCCCCTAACCACTCTTTCTCAATACTTTCCCCATGTAACCCCCGAACCACTCTTTCTCATAACTTTCCCCTATGCAACCCCCGAACCACTCTTTCAATACTCTCCCCATGTAACCCCCGAACTCACTCCTCATAACTTTCCCCTATGCAACCCCCTAACCACTCTTTCTCAATACTTTCCCCTATTTAACACCCGAACCACTTTCTCATAACTTTCCCCATGTAACCCCCTAACCACTCTTTCTCAATACTTTCCCCTATGTAACCCACTAACCACTCTTTCTCAATACTTTCCCATGTAACCCCCGAACCACTCTTTCTCATAACTTTCCCCATGTAACCCCCTAACCACTCTTTCTCAATACTTTCCCCATGTAACCCCCGAACCACTCTTTTCTCAATACTTTCCCCATGTAACCCCCGAACCACTCTTTCTCAATACTTTCCCCAATGTAACCCCCTAACCACTCTTTCTGAATACTTTCCCCATGTAACCCCCGCACCACTCTTTCTCAATACTTTCCCCATGTAACCCACTAACCACTCTTTTCTCAATACTTTCCCCATGTAACCCCCGAACCACTCTTTCTCATAACTTTCCCCTATGTAACCCCCTAACCACTCTTTCTCAATACTTTCCCCATGTAACCCCCGAACCACTTTTCAATACTTGCCCCAATGCAACCCCCTAACCACTCTTTCTGAATACTTTCCCCATGTAACCCCCGCACCACTCTTTCTCAATACTTTCCCCCTATGTAACCCACTAACCACTCTTCTAATACTTTCCCCATGTAACCCCCGAACCACTCTTCTCATAACTTTCCCTATGTAACCCCCTAACCACTCTTTCTCAATACTTTCCCCATGTAACCCCCGAACCACTCTTTCTCAATACTTTCCCCATGTAACCACCGAACCACTCTTCAATACTTTCCCCAATGTAACCCTCAACCACTCTTTCTGAATACTTTCCCCATGTAACCCCCGCACCACTCTTTCTCAATACTTTCCCTATGTAACCCACTAACCACTCTTTCTCAATACTTTCCCCATGTAACCCCCGAACCACTCTTTCTCATAACTTTTCCCTATGTAACCCCCGAACCACTCTTTCTCATAACTTTCCCCATGTAACTCCCCGAACCACTCTTTCTAAATACTTTCCCGCCGTGTCTCACGAACCACTCTTTCTCAATACTTGCCCCAATGTAACCCCCTAACCACTCTTTCTGAATACTTTCCCCATGTAACCCCCGCACCACTCTTTCTCAATACTTTCCCATGTAACCCCCGAACCACTCTTTCTCAATACTTTCCCATGTAACCCCCGAACCACTCTTTTTCAATACTTTCCCCATGTAACCCCCGAACCACTCTTTCTCAATACTTTCCCCATGTAACCCCCGAACCACCTTTCTCAATACTTGCCCCAATGTAACCCCCTAACCACTCTTTCTGAATACTTTCCCCATGTAACCCCCGCACCACTCTTTCTCAATACTTTCCCATGTAACCCCCGAACCACTCTTTTCTCAATACTTTCCCCATGTAACCCCCGAACCACTCTTTCTCAATACTTTCCCCATGTAACCCCCGAACCACTCTTCAATACTTGCCCCAATGTAACCCCCTAACCACTCTTTCTGAATACTTTCCCCATGGACCCCGAACCACTTTCTCAATACTTTCCCCATGTAACCCCCGAACCACTCTTTCAATACTTTCCCATGTAACCCCCGAACCACTCTTTCAATACTTGCCCCAATGTAACCCCCTAACCACTCTTTCTGAATACTTTCCCATGTAACCCCCGCACCACTCTTCAATACTTTCCCATGTAACCCCCGAACCACTCTTCTTTCTCAATACTTTCCCATGTAACCCCCGAACCACTCTTCAATACTTTCCCATGTAACCCCCGAACCACTCTTCTCAATACTTTCCCCATGTAACCCCCGAACCACTCTTTCTCATAACTTTCCCTATGTAACCCCCGAACCACTCTTTTCATAACTTTCCCCATGTAACCCCCGAACCACTCTTCTAAATACTTTCCCCATGTAACCCACGAACCACTTTTCAATACTTTGCCCCAATGTAACCCCCTAACCACTCTTCTGAATACTTTCCCCATGTAACCCCGCACCACTCTTTTCTCAATACTTTCCCCATGTAACCCCCGAACCACTCTTTCTCAATACTTTCCCCATGTAACCCCGAACCACTCTTTCTCAATACTTTCCCATGTAACCCCCGAACCACTCTTTTCAATACTTTCCCCATGTAACCCCCGAACCACTTTTCAATACTTGCCCCAATGTAACCCCAACCACTCTTCTGAATACTTTCCCCCATGTAACCCCCGCACCACTTTCTCAATACTTTCCATGTAACCCACTAACCACTCTTTCTCAATACTTTCCCCATGTAACCCCCGAACCACTCCTTTCTCATAACTTTCCCCCATGTAACTCCCGAACCACTCTTTCTAAATACTTTCCCCATGTAACCCCCGAACCACACTTTCTCAATACTTTCCCCTATAACCTCATAACCACTCTTTCTCAATACTTTCCCCATGTAACCCCCGAACCACTCTTTCTCATAACTTTCCCCTATGTAACCCACTAACCACTCTTTCTCAATACTTTCCCCATGTAACCCCCGAACCACTCTTTCTCAAAACTTTCCCCTATGTAACCCCCTAACCACTCTTTCTCAATACTTTCCCCTATGTAACCCCCGAACCACTCTTTCTCATAACTTTCCCCTATGTAACCCCCTATCCACTCTTTCTCAATACTTTCCCCATGAAACCCCCGAACCACTCTTTCTCAATACTTTCCCCTATGTAACCCCCTAACCACTCTTTCTCAATACTTTCCCCATGTAACCCCCTAACCACTCTTTCTCAATACTTTCCCCATGTAACCCCCGAACCACTCTTTCTCAAAACTTTCCCCTATGTAACCCCCTAACCACTCTTTCTCAATACTTTCCCCTATGTAACCCCCGAACCACTCTTTCTCATCACTTTCCCCTATGTAACCCCCTAACCACTCTTTCTCATCACTTTCCCCTATGTAACCCCCGAACCACTCTTTCTCATCACTTTCCCCTATGTAACCCCCGAACCACTCTTTCTCATCACTTTCCCCTATGTAACCCCCTAACCACTCTTTCTCATCACTTTCCCCTCCATGTAACCCCCTAACCACTCTTTCTCAAAACTTTCCCCTATGTAACCCCCTAACCACTCTTTCTCATCACTTTCCCCTATGTTAACCCCCGAACCACTCTTTCTCAATACTTTCCCCTATGTATCCCCCGAACCACACTTTCTCATAACTTTCCCCTATGTAACCCCCGAACCACTCTTTCTCATAACTTTCCCCTATGTAACCCCCGAACCACTCTTTCTCATAACTTTCCCCTATGTAACCCCCTAACCACTCTTTCTCAATACTTTCCCCATGTAACCCCCTAACCACTCTTTCTCAATACTTTCCCCTATGTAACCCCTAACCACTCTTTCTCAATACTTTCCCCATGTAACCCCCTAACCACTCTTTCTCAATACTTTCCTCTATGTAACCCCCTAACCACTCTTTCTCATAACTTTCCCCTATGTAACCCCCGAACCACTCTTTCTCATAACTTTCCCCTATGTAACCCCCGAACCACTCTTTCTCATAACTTTCCCCTATGTAACCCCCTAACCACTCTTTCTCAATACTTTCCCCATGTAACCCCCTAACCACTCTTTCTCAATACTTTCCTCTATGTAACCCCCTAACCACTCTTTCTCAATACTTTCCCCATGTAACCCCCTTACCACTCTTTCTCATCACTTTCCCCTATGTAACCCCCTAACCACTTTTTCTCATAACTTTCCCCTATGTAACCCCCTGCACAACAGTGGCAGCGAAATGCCTTGCTTGGGGTGAAATGATTAAGACAAATCGGGGTCCCAGAGGAAAAAAAAACTTCGTCAGATCAGTTACTATAAATATATTTGTAGAAAAGACAAAAGAAGCCACGTCACGTCGTTGAGAAATTGACTGGACATGACATGACAAGCCAGGATCGATGAAATTGCAGATCCTTCTTTGGATTATAATCAACAGATATTTCTTATTAAGTAAACAATAGGCTCCTAAAGATTTTCAGAGACTATGTGATTGAAATTTGTGTCTTTAATCACGTCTATAATAACATATGTATGTATGTAAGCCGCATTCACCCTGGTCGGGTTGAGCCGGCTTCCTCCCCAACGCAGAAAGTCTCATTGGGATTTGTTTTAGGGCAGGGTCCCAAGTCCTACCTTGTTATTTAACCCATAACTGGAGAGAAGTGACGGATTAATACCTCTCCCAAGCGTACCAGCGCGTAAGTGAACGCAGGGCATTCAGCTGGAATTCGAACTCGGCTCACCGATTTCTCCTTCCGAGCCGATATCCACCACAACGCCCATCCATCAATAATCAACATATGAAATCAGTTTAACTAAATTTAAGTATAATGACAATCCTTCGTGTCGAAAAAATACATTTCTTTGTGTTTCCTTGTTTTTGTTTTTGTTTTTTGTTTTTTTTTTAATCATATCACCCCGAGACCTTCATTTACAATCTTCAAGACGATATCTTTGACGCCCCGCGATGCCCGTACGGAAATGCACCAACCCGTTTTGAATATTTCGAAAACCTACTGCATGAATTTCAGTGAAACTGAAAATTCAATCAAACTGAACATTGCGGTGCCTTCTCTAATATATATATATACTACCATGTGGATATTCTGTCGGAAGTGAGCTGGTATACGGAGTGACCATTGATTTCTTCAAATTCCACTAGCCAAAACCTTTGCAGCAAGAATACGCCATGGAATTTTTATGAAGTGGAATCACTCTCATTCAAACAGTGTCCTCAAATGCTAGAAGAAAGTTCCTTGATTAAAATGTGACCCTTGCTTTCCTAATAACAAAGAAAGTACCATCAGCCCGGAACTTTACAGCTAGCATGCGCTATGGCTCTTACAGGGGATGGAATCATTTGCACTTAATGCGTGTCCCTAAATTCAAAAAGAAAATTCTACTTTTTCCAGGAATTGTCATTTTGTAGAACGGAGCCGGTATACTATGTGGCCCTTGCTTTCGTAATGACAAAGAAAGTTCTAACATTCCCGAACTTTACAGCTAATAATAATTTATTAAGACCATTGCATTTCCAAGAGGTCACACATTTAACCAAATCCAAAAAGAAAGTTCCATTTCTTCCGAGACCTGACACTGTGGAAAAGAGTTGGTATGCTATGTGACCTTTGATTTCCAAATGACCAAACAAGTTTCACCAGCCAATATATTTACAACAATAATTTGCCATGTCACTTCAATTTGGTAAAATAACTCTCACTTCACCCGTGTCCCAAAACGTAAGAATTTGTGACAGTTTTTTCCAAAAACTGTCACTTCGTGAAAACAAGATTGTATAATACTTAACCTTAGATTTCGGAATGACAAAGAAAGTTCCAATATCCGCTAAATTTACAGTTAAAATGCGCCTTTGCATTTCCATTGGGTGAAATCACTCTCAAGTCACAAGGGTAACCAAATCCTAAAAGATATTTTGGCGGACCTGAAGCAGACTACCACCACGTTTAATTTCATTGTTTTTCCTTTTTTTTCTTTTTTTCCCCCTATCGATTACCCCCTTAGCTTTACGAATGACAAAAAAAAAATTTGAAAAATTTCATTATTTAAACATTTTCTGGGGGAATCAGTTTTTCAGACAACGTTATTGTCGCCAGTATGACATTACTACCACCTGTTCATTATCAAATTTTTTGGACTTTTTTCCGTGCAATATTATCTTTTACACCTTAAACTTTACGAATGACAAAAAAATGAATTACCAAAATTTCAATATTTAAACGATTTTAGGGGAGGCAGTTTCTCATAAAACCTTATAGTGGTTTGAAAATGCAGGATCGATTTACTTTAACGTTGTATGAGAAACTGACCCCCCACCACAAATTTGTTTAAATACTGTAATTTTTTAAAATCTTTTTTGAAAATCGGGAAGTTTAAGTAACAATCGATAGAACTGAGCTGAAAAAAGTTTTAAAAAAATGAAAAACAACAAAATTAACATCAACAAAGCGACCAAAAAGCGTGTGGATTGAAAATGGAGGATCTATTTACTATAACGTTGTATGAGAAACTGACCCCCCCCCCCCCCAATCAAAGTGGTTTAAATATTGTAATTTTTCAAAGTTTTTTTTGGGTAATCGGAAAGTTTAAATAACAATCGATAGGATCGCGCTGAAAAAAGTAAAAAAATGAAAAACAACGAAATTAAACGTGGTGGTAGTCTGTTTTAGATCCGCCGATATTTCTACTTTTTCCCGTTCATTTTTTTCACTTTGTGGAAAAGAGTTGGCATACTATGAGACCCTGCATTCCGCAATGACAAACAAGTTCCACCTGCCAAAATATTTATAGATGAAGGAAAAACTTCAGGCAACTGAAATGTGGTTCTACAGAAGGATGCTGCGGATATAATAGATCGAGCACTTGATCAAAGATGAGGTTTTGGAAAAGGATGGCAACGAAAAGGAGATTAATACTGAGCGTCAGTAAAAGAGAGTTGAAGTTGCTGGAGCTTGGAGAACTTGATAGAACAGACCAGATAGAGGGGAAAAGAGACAGGGGAAAGCAATGGATAACACATTTTAAGGACCTAATCAGGTGGATGATGGAACGAGGGTTGCATGGAGTAACAGGAGAGAGCGTGCTAAGAGCCACCAGTTGAGTAAAGTATTGAGAAGCAGGACAATTTTGCTAGAAACTAGGAAAAGAGTACTGGATTGCTACGTACTGACCGTCCTTCAATATGGCAGTGAATGCTGGACAATACCATCAAAGATGAAGAAAAAACTTGAAGCAGCTGAAATGTGGTTCTACCGAAGAATGTTGGATATAAAGTGGGGGATCAGTTCCATATTAAAATTAATACATAAACTGACCCCTCACTTTGTGGCCAGAGCAGTTTCTATACATTGATATTCCTGAGATCCAAAAGCAAAACGAAGCATTCCAGAAGTTGAGCAAAGTATTAAGAAACAGGACAATTTCACTAGAAACAAAGAAGATCGTACTGGATTGCTACGTGATGTCCGTCCTTCAATATGGCAGTGAATGCTGGACAATACCATCAAAGATGAAGAAAAAACTTGAAGCAACTGAAATGTGGTTCTACAGAAGGATGCTGCGAATATCATGGATCGAGCAAGTGAGCAATGATGAGGTTTTGGAAAGGATGGAAACGAAAAGGAAATGAATACTGAGCATCAGGAAAAGACAGTTGAAGGTTCTGGGACATGCAATGAGGAAGGAGGGCTCGGAGAACCTGATACTGACAGGCCAGATAGAGGGAAAAAGAGACAGGGGAAAACAACGGATATCATATTTGAAGGGCCTAATTAGGTGGATGACGGAATGAGGTTTGCATGGTGTAACAGGAGAAGGCGTGCTAAGAGCCACCAGGGATAGGGGAAAGTGGAAGGCCATGATCGCCTACGTTCTGAAGGGACAAGGCACATAGAAGAAGAAGAAATTGAAATGTTTACTCAATAGCGATTTACTAAGCGTTTAGATGCAACACAAGGGTGTAAGTATAGGGCATCCAGTGAGAAACGAACTCACCACACTTATAATTTAGACAGACAAGTCTGCTGTCCATTACACGCCTTCGAAGTGACCCTGATTCAGTTTTATTTTGCAAAAGGGTATGAATCCATTTCTTTTCGCCCCAGCTTTTGGTTAATTAGTAAGACATTTATCACGAATCCTATTATTAACTAAAGAAAAAATACTTTTTGGCTTTTAGCTGCTAAGAGTTGATAAGCCGTAAATATCAAATCAAGCACTGAAATAATAATTATCTACACAGGTACGTATTTTAGAATTATTGTCATTCTCTGGAATATAAATGTACTAGCAGTATAGCCCAGCGTTGCTCGGGTGTAATGAAACCGTTAAAACTAATCCATGTTACTGTAGATCAGACTCTTTGGACGTTGGCACGAAAGACTAAAAAGCAATAGATGTTTCCAGTTAAAGCGAAACCGTAGACTAAAAGAAAAATGAATGGATACAAGTCAAATTTTGATTTCCTGGTATCGATATCAAATAAATTTTTTTCGTCATAAACTGAATTTTGAAGGCTAAATAAGTCCACTGAGTAAATGGTATCATGGCTGAGACTAAGAACTACAATTATACCTACTTAGAGCCAAACCCAAAGCAAAAACTAAAATAAAAGGGTTGAAAAAAATACAGACATACAGGCAGATAAACAGACACACACACAAACATCTTGCCTTTTATATATATATATATATATAATTAATTTTCTGCACTATTTTAATAACTGCAACATTGAAACATCTGAATATCGTTTCTTATGTCTTTGTCTATGAGTGTATCAAATTTGATTAAAATCGGACCACTCCTTCTATAACCCGATTTTTTCGATTATCGATTTTCGATATTTATCTGGGGTACCTCGACACAAAACCTAGCTAAGAATACTCGCAGACGCTTATAGTACAACTGTGTAAATTTTCAAGAAAATCGGTTCAGCCGTTTCGGAGTCTATAGGTAACGGACACACACACACACACACACACACACAAAGTTCCATTTATAAAATAAGTTTAGATAAAAACTTCTGTGGCTATAAAATGAGGGATCAGTTTATATATTACCAGTAATATAGAATTGATCCACGACTTCATGTCCATATTATAGTTTCTTGCTTGTTTATCAAATCGTGATTAAGTATGAATTCACTTCCCCTCCCGCTATGGGCAAATTAGTAATCACTGAATAATAATTATCTCCAAAACATTCTAACAATCTGAAAATATTTCCTGGTCTTTAACTAATCAGCAATGGGGTGATAAGCTGTAGATAACGAACCCATCAATCACTTAGCAAGCATCTAACTTGAGTGACTCACAGGCATTATAATGGGTGGACATTTAATATAAAAAATATATATTAGAAACCGAAGTAATTGCAATAAAAAGTCTGGAGTTACAACTTGCAAATCAGAAAGTTTTAATTGGTTTGTCGCTATAGGCAATGAAGGCATGGGGATCGGTGGTACAGGTATTACTCTCTCTCTCTCTCTCTCTCTCTCTCTCTCTCTCTCTCTCTCTCTCTCTCTCTCTTTCTATATATATATATATCAGTTAAACTGAAAATGTAGCATTGAAAGTAATTAAATGGCCAAGAAGCAGTTCCATTCTCCAGGGATAATGATCTGGATTGTTTCTCTCATTGACCTATTCTACCCACGATATCTACGGGGTTTGAATTCAAAATATACTGAAAATGGTCAAATCTCTTAAATCAAATGGTATAGTAATTGAATATGACCATAACCTTTAAATCATTTAAATATTAGATATAATAATTAATAAAAATAATGTCGTTTTTCCGGCTCAACTGCTGATGTACTAAGAATTGTGAAAATAGTCTACCATGCGCTAGACCAGAGGTCGGCAACCTTTTGGAGAGTGAGGGCCAAAAATCTATGTAGAGTCATGGAGGAGTGACAAACAGCTATGTAGAGTCATGGAGGAGGGCCAAAAAGCTATGTAGAGTCATGGAGGAGGGCCAAAAAGCTATGTAGAGTCATGGAGGAGGGCCAAAAAGCTATGTAGAGTCATAGAGGAGGGCCAAAATGCTATGTAAAGTCATGGAGGAGGGCCAAAAGGCTATGTAGAGTCATGGAGGAGGGCCAAAAGACTATGTAGAGTCATGGATGTGGGCTAAAAAGCTATGTAGAGTCATGGATGTGGACTAAAAAGCTATGTAGAGTGACGAAGGAGGGCCAAAACCTATGTAGAGTCATGGAGGGGGGCCAAAAAGCTATGTAGAGTCATGGAGGAGGGCCAAAAAGCTATGTAGATTTCTGGAGGAGGGCCAAAAAGCTATGTAGAATCATGGAGGAGGGCCAAAAAGCTATGTAGAGTCATAGAGGAGGGCCAAACAGCTATGTAAAGTCATAGAGGAGGGCCAAAAATCTATGTAGAGTCATGGAGGAGGGCCAAAAAGCTATGTAGAGTGACGAAGGAGGGCCAAAAAGCTATGTTGAGTAGGGCCAAACAGCTATGGATCCAGTTTCATGGAGGAGAACCATGTTCTTAAATATGTGAATAACTTTTCTATGTGTTTGAAGAAAGCAAGGATTCAATATAATTTAGTATCTGACGCGAATATTGTTAAAAAAAATATTACATCTTAAAATAAATGTTTCATAAATCAATATTGAAAGAAAATTCCATCAAAATCGGTTGAAAATAGTATTTTATATTCATTTAAAAGTGTCCGCTCGCGAAGACAATTTCACAGAAAATGTGAAAGTGAGGCCGTACACTAATTTTGGCGATCCCTACAAATAAAAAACAAATGTAAGACACATTCTCCGGGTAAAAAGTCATATTTTTTAAAATTTCGACGCAATATATTCTTTCTGTCACTGTCACTCTGGTTCACTTATATTTATATCGTGTCCAGGGTAAGGTAGCGGGCCAGAAAAGATTCACTCAAGGGCCGGATGTGTCCCGCGGGACGGGTGTTGCCGACCGCTGCGCTAGACAAAAGCGGTGAAACCCGGGCTGTAGCATTGGACCTCTCCAAGCACATGCCACGGTCTGGCATACAGGTATTTTCTGCAAGCTGAATAGTTACGCTAACTATGGACAAAATTTTAACTGATCCAGTCTTTTCTATCAAATGAACGAACACTCATCTTTTCCTTCCGTACTAACGTGGGTGTCTCTCAGGGTTACATCCTTGGTCCTACACTTTTTAATTCTCATTGATGACTTTCTTGATGGCATAAGATCTCAACTTGGCATCTACGTTACCGACACAACCATTTACTCCTACCTCGATAGCACTTTAATCAGTCCGACAAGGTCAAATGACAGCTAATGTCGAAAACGACCTCAAGATCGTCGTTAACTGTGGTGAAAGATGACTTGTCAATTAAATGACTCCAAAATTGTTATGATGCTGTTCTACAAGGAATGGACTCTTCCTCTTGTTATATATAATTATCTGCGTGACTTCCGGGTGCAGTAAAGGATGCCGTTAACGACAGCTAGTACGCTTTTAAAGCCAGCTATGACTCAGGCAATAAGCAGCGTAACTGTACCGTTTGGACCAACTTATTTCTATTTACTTATTATTAACACTTACTTTGTACATATGTTCTTGTTATACTAACACACTGTTTTGAACCTACCTTCTGTGTTCCGTGTCTTACTTCCGGCCAAACCGGTCACTACAACCTTGAGGCGAAATTTTGCCACAAGATTTCCACAACAAAAACTAAACTTCTCTCCATTAATCATCTGACAGAAGCCTTCCTGTTGTCAATATTTCTGATATGGGGTAGTATTGTCAGTATTTACATTATTCGGACTATTTTCTTCATCCTTGTTGCCATTTGTACGACGTTTAATAATAAATCATTCTATTTGTCTATATTTCTGAGATGAGGTAGTATTTACACTATTTACATTATTCGGACTATTTTCTTCATCTTTGTTGCCATTTGTACGACGTTTAATAATAAATCATTCTATTTGTCTATATTTCTGAGATGAGGTAGTATTTACAGTATTTACATTATTCGGACTATTTTCTTCATCCTTGTTGCCATTTGTACGACGTTTAATAATAAATCATTCTATTTCTCTATATTTCTGAGATGAGGTAGTATTTACACTATTTACATTATTCGGACAAATGTCCTCATCCTTGTTGCCATTTGTACGACGTTTAATAATAGATCATTCTATTTCTCTATATTTCTGAGATGAGGTAGTATTTACAGTATTTACATTATTCGGACTATTGTTCTCATCTTTGTTGCCATTTGTACGACGTTTAAAAATAGATCATTCTATTTGTCTATATTTCTGAGATGAGGCAGTACTTACAGTATTTACATTATTCGGACAAATGTCCTCATCTTTGTTGCCATTTGTACGACGTTTAATAATAGATCATTCTATTTGTCTATATATCTGAGATGAGGTAGTATTTACATTATTTACATTCGGACTAAATAAACATATTTGTAGAATAGACATAGTGCGAGAAAGTGGCTGGAGTCGCGCTTCCAAGTCGGGACCTATCACATTACATATTCTCCTTTGGAGCCTGTCGTGAACACTGAGATGAACAACAGGGGCATCTGACCATATATGACAGCAGTATTTTATGCACGGACGGATGGTTGATTCCTCGGAATTCCTAGCACCTGAAGAAGGCGGGAGCGTACAACGGCCGAAACGTAGTACAAATGGCAACAAAGATGAGGACAATAGTCCGAATAATGTAAATACTGTAGAACCCTTCCTCTTTTCCATGAGCGTGGCTGATGCTAACCTCCAGAAAAGTGACTCGTTGTGCCTTTCCAGGCTAACGTTCTCAGCTGACAAGAAGTCGAAAGTCTATATTGAATCCATTGCTACGTCAAGAAAGTCAGTTCCCTGTGTCGTGCGAGACGCTTTTTCTCTCCATAATCTACCGTACATATCTATAAGACGCCCGTGCTTGGAATATTGCTGCCAGATACGGTCTGATGTCCCTGCTGTTTACCTTGAGCTCCATGATAAAATCAAAATTTCACGGTAATTTTTCGGATGTGATCTTTGCTTTGTTACATAGACTTTATGAATTTAAGCGCTATGTGCGTTATGGTGTAGTGAATATAGACTCGGAACGACAAATGGGGGAGCCGAGTTCGAATTCCAGTTGAATTTCTTGCATTCACTTACACACAAATACCCTTAGGAAAGGTATTAATCCATCTCTTTCCTCCAGTTATGGATTAAATAATAGGACAGGTTGGGTTCTATAGCCTTGGCTGGCAACCAGTCTACCGCAGAAACCAATGGCAACCTACTGCTGGTTAATCTTCTGTCCAGTCAGTCATGTCTTTTTCCAGACATGACCGCCCAAAGCGTGTATCACGTATGGCACTTAACTGACTGACTGAATATAATAGTTGGAATCATGAATATGACTTCTACTGGTCATAAAGGGAGGGATCGGTTTTCTATTGTTATAAAGTAATAAACTAATCCCCCACTAATTACTACGTAATAATATATCTCTTCTCCCACTAGCTATGAGTCAAATAATAGGGCAGATTGGGTTCTATAGCCTTGGTCGGCAACCAGTCTACCGCAGAAAGTAATGGCAACCTACTGCGGGATACTCTTCTGCCCAGTCAGTCATGTCTCTTTCGAGACATGATCGCCCAACCAAAGCGTGTATTACGCATGACACTTAACTGACTAGGCTGGCGTCGATATCTCAGTAATTTAAAGTTAAGCTGGCTTAATGTAGCTGCAAGTTTTATGCTAACAGTTTCTCCTCTCGCAATTCTCGCCTATGGAACCCTATCCCAGTTCCGTGCTTTTCAATGAACTTAATCTGCAAAAAATTGAATGTAATTTTAATTGCTATTGTGATGTACCCACGATTTTTATTAACGATATAGGCCTAAGGCCAAAATGTACTCCCAAAGAAAAGTCCCGGTTAGATATAAAAGAAAAATAAATAATTAAATAAAAATAGATAAGATCTAATGTCTTTAACTGGCGAGCGAATATGCCCTACGATCAACCATACTCTTTCCTTCTCTTCACACTTTTTTCCTCTCCTCATCTACTCCCCCACACAAGCTACGAGTTCGCGAACTTAGAGCGACCGCGGCAAAGAATGATCTGGTTTCCAAAACCTTGCTGTTATCAGGAGGTCAGTCATAAGTGAAAACCTTGGCGGTCAGGCAAAGGCCGCTTGACCTGCGCATCACCGTTTCCGGAGGGAGAGCCCACGTGACTGTTTTGGGGACAGCCGAAATCAAAAGAGATATTCCAGTTTCTGTCCACCCGGTGACAGATAGAGGTCACTAAGAAAAGACTCGTCCCGACTTCGGATGACTACCCACAGAATTGAAGGCCGCAAAGTTTGTCGGCTATAAATGAAAACGGCTGCTATGAAGCTGGACTGACCGACCAAACGACTCTACGAGATATCGTGAACTCAGAACAATTTCAATTTCGCAAAGGAGAAGGAACCAGAGAAAATGGCCAGCCTCCATGAAATATTATTTTAAAACAGAACTTTCGCTTCGGTGACCCAATTTCTTTCTGCGAACTTTGGCTTGATCTCTTGTTTTATATGTGTATTTGTATTCGCTTGTACCTACTGTTTTCTTTATAGTCCACTTCCCCTTTTGCTAAACGAACTTTCTTTTTTCTTTTTTTCTTTATATGTTATAAATAAATGTTTTATTTTAAAATCCGTCGTTTTGCGTCTGTTCTTCGTTGACTCCCGTGTGTTGCGTCCCCTTCTGAGTGAAGACCGAGAAAGGATCCCACATTTTCTTCTTTTTTTTTTTTTTTAACCTGCGGTTCGACTATATGCTACCAGTTCGTAACACTATTCACTGTCCTTTTGAGTACCTTCTTCTCTTTCTGCTCACTGTATTTCGGTTCTTAATTCTTTCACACCCTGTAATCCCTTGCGTCTTAGTGGCTTTATTGCCTAGCTTTGGGTGATACAGATTGAAAAAAATATTATAATATTAGAAATATTCTAAATAAATAAACAGCAAATTCTGTCTTTCCGACCATGTGATTAAAATTCTTCTAACTGGAACCCACTTGCTCTACATGGATATTATACCTTTGAAAAAAAAGGATGATCCCAGGAATTAAAATCTTCCCTTCATTCTTGTGATTGAACATCCAGTGTTGTGATTTGTGTCCGGATGAGTTAGGAACAGTTAAAAATGCAAATATTAAAATAACCGAAAAACAATATAATTTTAAAGTTTTAAATTTATACAGAGTTTAAAATAACACAAAAACTTTGAATTTAAAAAAAATTGTTTTAAATTCAGTTTAAAATATCTCCTAAGCTATGTGGATCAATTTTAATTCTTCAAAATGCCAACGAATCAGAATTCAAGTGAGAGGTTTCATGATGTGGGGTTTTGAAATTCCACAGGATTTGTTATTTGAAAACGTCAATTTTTGGCCTAAATTGTAGCTTTACACCTAATTGATTTTTTTGCCAAAATTGGACTTCGAGCTTGAATCAGAGTTAAAGTGGTCTTTTGAAGAGAAAATCAACATTATTTCTTAAAAATTATCATTGCTGTTTCTATGCTTGACTAGGAGTTCCTTTAGTTTGGGATATTATGTTCTCATTACGATTGAACTCTCTGAAGAGGAAAATTGAGAAAAAAAACAATTTGTGCACTGAGGAAATCAATTTATTTATTGAAGATTACAAAAAATTCGTAACGTAAAATTGTCAAGTCTCATAGAGTTTTTGATTTGAAGAATTCAGTTTTCGACCTGAATTGGAATTTCGGCCTGAATCGCACTTTTGGTCGGAATTGTACTTAGAGCCCGTATCAGAATTAAAGTGGAGTTTGGAAGTTCCATTGAGTGAATTGAAAAATTGAAAGTTATTTCTTTAAAATTACCATTGATCTTTTGCAAGCTAGGCCAGAGGTTCTTTTAGTTTTGGTTCAGAGTCTCAATTAGCTCTCCGCAGAAACTTAGAATTCCTTACGGACTGCGGCTTTAAGCTAGTAACAAATAATGTTGAAAAGACATGTCTTCTGATAGATGCTGCTGACCCAACTGACAAAAACGCCTCTTTGAAAACGTTTAGGAAACAAAGTAAATATCAGTACCACGAGATAAAAATTAGCAGAATAAGCCGTTTGAATATATCAAACAACATTACTTGTTATTATAGGGTCTTTGGTAAATGGTATGAAAACGAACAAAAAAATACGTGAATCAAGTTCCTGACAACCCTGAAATAGGTTAATCGCAGAAAATAATACTAAAATTGCGTAGATTTCTTTCAGTACAATGAACACAATGGCATTATAACTTTCTCTCTGATTGTATGATTCTTCTTTCTTCTTTATGAGCCGTGTCCTTTCAGGACGTGTTCTTTCATGGGACTTAAACCTTCCCCTATCCTTTTTCGCTCTGAACATTTTTCCTCTTGGTTTCTCTCCGAAACAGCACTTTACCGTCTACTTGCTCAAGCTAATAAAGTATATCTTGAGTTGATTTTCCCTGCTTCTCTTTCCTTCTATGAGCATCAGATTCACTAAGATCTCTTTCTTCATTATATGTCTCAGAAACCTCAGCTGTCTCTTCCTGATACCAATATATTATTATTATTATTATTATTATTATTATTATTATGTCATTTTTCATCATATTTCGATTTCTGCTTTGGTCTCACTACCAACCAAGTCTGCGGGGAGACCTAAAGCAGGTCATGGTGTGTTGTTATGGCTCCATTTCCTGTTTTTCTATCTTCCCTATCATCCCTAGCATTACATAGATAAAGTTTTCCTTAGTGTGTGGGCTGTACTTAATAAGACAATTTTTTGTATATCTCTTAAGCTGGGGTTTCCAGGGATTCTTTCAATGTGTTGTTTTGCTCCATTTTTTATCATTCCAAGTGCACCTACTATCACTGGCACAACTCTTGTTTTCAATTTCCACATTTTTTCTATTTCAATTTCCAGGTCTTTATATTTTGACAGTTTTTCAAATTCCTTGATTGCTATGTTACAATCCGCTGGACAAGCCATATCAATTAATGAACAAGTTTTCTCCTTATGGTTTTTAACAATAATGTCTGGCCTGTTTGCTTCAATTTTTCTGTCTGTGTAGATGGTGTAATCCCATAGAATGGTTACATCTTCTATTTCTGTAACCGGGTGATGTTCATACCAGTGTTTGTTTACAGATTTTCCACAGTGCTTGCACATTGTCCAATGTAAATATTGACCAACTCTATCGTGGCGATTTTTATGTTCATTTGGAGCAAGCACAGAACAGCCTGAGATTAGATGGTCTATTGTTTCTTGGTGTTTATCACAAAACCTGCATTTTGGATCCATATTATTATGCATAATATTTGCCTGAAAGTTTCTAATGAAAAGACTTTGGTCTTGTGCTGCAAGAATAAAGCCTTCAGTTTCAGACTTTAATCCAGATGCACGTAACCATCGACGAGTACTAACTTTGTCAACATTGGATTTATTGGCACGTTTTGGATATTGGCCATGCAGAGGTTATTATTATTATTATTATTATTATTATTATTATTATTATTATTATTATTATTATTATCTAATAAATCCTGTTGAAAATACATGTCTGCTGATAAATGCTGTAGACCCAACTGACAAGAACGTTTGGAAACGTTTAAGAGACTAAGTAAATAGAATTTCAGAAGAATATGGCGTCTGGATGTATCAAGCAGCATTAATCGTTATTTTGGGGTCTTTAGTAAATGGTATGGAGACAAACAATAACATATGTGAATCAAATTCTTGACAACCCTTAAATAGGTTAATCGCAGAAAATAATACTACGGTTGCGTAGATTTCTTTCAATACAATGAACACAATGACATTATTGCTTTCTCTCTGATTGTATGATTCTTCTTTCTTCTTTATGAGCCGTGTCCTCTCAGGACGTGTTCTTACATAGACTTAAACCTTCCCCTATCCTTTATCACTCTTAACATTTTTCTTCTTGGTTCCTCTCCGAAACACTGCTTCAACGTCTACTTGCTCAAGCTAATCAAGTATATCTTGCGTTGATTTTCCCGGTCTCTCTCAAATAAAGATTCTTTTGAACGGGTAAGCTTTCAGAGACTTTTATAGATCTCTCAAGGCTTACGGTTATATCACCTTGAATACGCCGGTTCTCGTTCGATCACCGAAGTTAAGCAACGTTGAGTCTGGTCAGTACTTAAATGGGTGACCGCTTGGGAATACCAGATGCTGTAAGCGTTTATTGACGGATGTGCGTTGTGGTGCAGTGGATATCGAATCGGAAAGAGAAATCGGTGAGGCGAGTTCAAATTCCAGCTGAAGGCCCTGCATTCAGTTACGCGCTAATACCCTTGGGAAAGGTATTAATCCGTCCCTTCCCTCCGGTTATGAGTTAAATAACAGGGTAGGACTTGGGACCCTGCACTTAAACAAATCCCAATGAATCTTCCTACATCGGGGAGGAAGCCGGCTCAACCCGACTAGGATGAATGCAGTTTGCTTCTTGATTCTTCTATCCTAAATCCTACGTTTTTACTTGTTCTTCATCAGTGATTTTCCTAATGTAATCAGTTCCCAAGAAGGCATATATGCAAATGATAAAACTATTTACTCTCGTCTCAACAGTAAATCTGCCAAAGCTGACAAGGTAAACATGGCTGCCACCCTCCAAAACAAACTCCAATCTTTGATAGAATGGGGTAGGGAATGGCTCGTATATTTTAATGCCTCTAAAACAAAGCTGCCTTCCTTAACCACCATAGAGAAACTTTCCTGTCTATTATTAGAATCCATGACGATAGTTTTCTAGAGAGCAACACACTGCTCTTCTATGACCTTACTCTCTCAAACAACCTCAAATGGAATGATTACATCGAGTCTATAGGTGAATCTACTGCTAGGAATGTTGGACCAGAAAGCTTTTCTCGTCAGAATGCATTTTGCCAATTATAAATCTACCATTTTTCCATGCATTGTATGCTGTTGCCATATCTGATTGGGTGCTCCTACTATTCATCTTGACAAAATCCAAAAGAAGATCTGTAATATAATCGATCCTAACCTCGGTATCCTTACCCGTCTATCACCCTGGGGGGTGATAGACGGGTAAGGATACCGAGGCTGAGGGTTGGGTAGATGGGAAGAGTGTTTGAAAGAATGGATGCGAGTTAGTGTGTTAGGAGGTGTCTCTTGATCTTACATTTAATCTCCTGGAGATTGTAGCCGTCGGGGAAGCAATCGTGTGGAAGGGAATTCCACAGTCGAAAAGTGCGAGAAAAGAAGTTATTAGAGTAGAAATTGCGGTTACATTTTATCGGTTTCACTGTAAAAGGGTGGGACCTAGTTGCTAATCTAGTATCTCGTGCAAATGCGTACATAGGGGGCACCAGAGAGAGAGACTGCAGCCGGTTTGCCAAGTCGGTATCGATCTCATTACAGACTCTCCGTTGTATTTTGTCAAGAACCCCGAGGAGAATAACAGGGGCACCCGACCAGATGTGCCAAGAGTATTCAATGCACGGGCGGATGGTAGATTTATATATGTGCAGGATGGACTCAGACGTGAAAAACTTCCGGGCTCTGCACAGAGAACAGAGTTTCATAGCAGCGGATTTAGCAATGGATTCGATATAGTCATTCCACTTGAGGTCCGCTGAAAGTGTGAGACAAGGGAGGCATAGTGTTTTACTCTCTGGGAGGCAAGCCTGGTCCATGCTAATGGGAGGTAGGTGCGATTGTCTGTGATGGTTTATTGATAGCAGCTTCGTTTTAAAAGCATTAAAATTTACGAGCCATTTCTTACCCAAGTCCACTATGGATTGGAGGCCCTTTTCAAGCTCGGCTGCGAGGTTCGCTTTGTCGCCCACACTAGATTTTTGATCGAGGCGAGAGTAAACTGTCGTGTCATCGGCGTAGATGCCTACTTGGGATCTTATGGTGTCGGGGAGATCATTAATGTAGATCAGAAAGAGCGTAGGACCTAGAATAGAGCCTTGAGGGACACCCGCGTTCGTATGGTAGTTCTGGGAGGCATGTCCGTTTAATACAATCTTCAATGTGCGGTTAGAGAAAAAGTTAATCTGATTCCTTTTACAACCCAAAAGTATTGCCATTGAAGATTCACAAGTTACTAAGTAATTTTTTTTATAGGAAATCGTTTACAAAATCAGATTTGTTATTTTGTTTATGTTCATGCTATTATTATTATTATTAATTTTGTTGTTATTTCAAAAACAAAATTTAAATCCTTTCTAACACGTTCGAAATTTTAATTAAAATTTCATTTTTTGTTTTCCGTCAGCGATTCACGCTATGTTTACGTAAGGTGACTATTAAGAAAATGGAGTCGGTCGTGTGATTTTGAGGCGAGTAAATTTTCCCTTGCTCTCGATCACCGGTCGAGTGATTTCTTTTTCAAATCTCAAAGGCTGCTCACAGTTAATACTCACAACTTGCGTAGATGTCTCTTTATTACCACAATTATATATTTTTATCCTTGATTGCATGGCAGTTCATATTTTTTGTATTCTTTTGAATTCTTGTCTCTTGAAATTTATCACAGAACCTGCATTTCGGATCCACATTATTATGTAGAATATTTGCCTGCCTGAAATTTCCTAGTAAAAAGGTGTGGTGATACCGAGCAAAAGCGATGGACCGGATGTTTGCGCTTTCACGACTAAAAAGCAAATGACCAAAAGTCGTCGCTACGCCGCCGGCTCCGTGCAGATGTTCCGGTTGAAAACTAAAAATTAATTAAATATTAAATTTCCAGTTCGCGAGCCTACGCGAATTTTATTTATCAGCCAATGGGAAGCCCAGAACTACATACAAGTGTGAAATCCCAAATGAGCTGCTGTGATCCAAAAAGAAGATATAAAAAGCGGATAGAGAAAGCATTCGACAGGCAGACCGACTCGAGGAAAAGAGAGTAATTAGTATCTCCCTTGACCAAAGTCCAGCGGCTTACTACGCTCGCCTTCCTTACCACTTTCCTTCTTCCCTGCCTCAAAAACTACTTACTGACCATTCCTTCTTACATGCTCCAAATTCCTAAGCATTAATTCTCTTTCAACATTTAACCTCCGTTGGACCTATACTTCATGTATTACTTCAATTGGAAAAACATTAATTGATATGTATATATATAAAATGTTATCTTTAAACTCAATTTGCTTTTCTTGGTTTATAACCTTTCTTTATGACTTATAGTGGGCTATCTATAACAAGGCCAAATTCCGATAACCTGCAACAGTATATAACTACCCTTCAATAGAACGGACTCTCCACTACTAACAGAAAAAGAATAGATAAGCAACACACTATAAAGGCTTTATCAACATTGGGCTTATTAGCACGTTCTGGATATTGGCTATGCAGAAGTTTGTCTTGCCATCGTTGTTTCATCTGTTCAATTAGTCAAACAACATGAATACAGAAAGAAAAGATATTCAATAATGAAAGAAAGTAGTAAATACAAACAAGACTTACATGTAGTAGATTCTGTAGAAAAGCAAAACAGACGCCAAGGACCAAATATTGCAGCAAAAAATATGAAAAGGAATCCAAGGATAAAGTTCTTAAACAGACGAAACAACGCTGGCAAGACAAACTTCTGCATAAGCAATATCCAGAACGTTCCAATAAATCCAATGTTGATGAAGTGAATACTCATCGATGGTTACGTGCATCTGGATTAAAGTCTGAGACTGAAGGATTTATTGCTGCTGCTCAAGACCAAAGTCTTTTCGCTAGGAACTTTCAGGCAAATATTATACATAATAATGTAGATCCAAAATGCAGGTTCTGTGATAAATACCAAGAAACAATAAACCACCTAATCTCAGGCTGTTCTGTACTTGCCACAAATCAATATAAAAATCGTAACGATAGAGTGTGGCAATATTTACATTGGACAATGTGCAAGCACTGTGGAAAATCTGTAAACAAACACTGGTATGAACATCACCCAGCACCGGTTACAGAAATAGAAGATGTCACCATTCTATGGGATTACACCATCTACACAGACAGAAAAATTGAAGCAAATATGCCGGACATTATTTTTAAAGAGCAGAAAGAAAAAACTTGTCTATTAATTGATATGGCTTGTCCAACAGATTGTAACATAGCAACCAAGGAATTCGAAAAACTGTCAAAATATAAAGACCTGGAAATTGAAATAGAAAAAATGTGGAGATTGTAAACAAGAATCGTACCAGTGATAGTGGATGCACTTGGAATGATAAAAAATGGAACAAAACAACACATTGAAAGAATCCCGGGAAACCCGTGCTTAAGCGATGTACAAGAATTGTCGTTAAGTACAGTCCACACACTAAGGAGAACTTTGTCTGTATAACACTAGGGATGTTAGGGGAGATAGAAAAAACATGAAATAGAGTCATTACAACTCGCCGCTACCTGCCTTAGATCTTCCTGCAGTCTTGGTCGGGCCATAGCAGAAATGACTGCCGGTTTCCTAGTCATTTTATTGACATGATCTATACAAGTTCCAAAGAGTCCCGTATATAGACATACCGACTACCTTGCTGCTAACAAAAAAAACACGGATTTAACTAGTTTTAATAGACACTAGCAGTATAGCACGGTGTTGCTCGGGTGTAATGAAAGCTTTAAAACTAATCCATGATCCTGGAGCTCAGACTCTTTGGACGTTAGCACGAAAGACTAAAAAGCAATAGTTGTTTCCAGTTAAAGCGAAACCGTAGACTGAAAGAAAAACGAATGGATGTAAGTCAAATTTTGATTTCCTAATATCGATATCAAATAAGTTTTTTTGTGTCGTAAACTGAATTTTGAATGCTAAATAAGTCCTCTGAGTAAATGGTATCATGGCTGAGACTAAGAACTACAATTATACCTATTTAGAGCCAAACCCGAAGCAAAAACTAAAATAAAAGGGTTGAAAAAATACAGACAAATAGGCAGATAAACAGATGCACACACAAAAATCTTGCCTTTTATATATATATATATATATATATATATATATATATATATATATATATATTATCGATTTTCTGCACTATTGTAAGAACTGCAACCTTGAAACTTCTGAATATTGTTTATTATGTCTATGAGTGTATCAAATTTGATTAAAATTGGACCACTCCTTCTATAACCCGATTTTTTCAATTATCGAATTTCGATATTTATCTGGGGTACCTCGACACAAAACCTAGCTAAGAACACTCGCAGACGCTTATAGTACAACTGTGTAAATTTTCAAGAAAATCAGTTCAGCCGTGTCGGAGTCTATAGGTAACGGACACACACACACACACACACAAAGTTCCATTTACCCTCCTAGTAAAAAGACGGCATATTTAAATTTCAATCAAATATAGAGAAAATCCAACTGTAGTATACTTCGTCAGAGAAAGCTATGAAGGCTAACAAAACAACATGACTTGTTCCGCTACGGAACAAAAGTACTGGGCGCCGAACACTCTTTCTAGTCCCATATTTAATCACATATAATGTATCCATGTCACATTGACTTTTTACTTATTTTTCACGTGGAAAAGACTTGATAAATACCCATCTCAGATATGGATTTTATATGGTACATCATAACTTGGTGTGATTTTATTTTTAAAAATATTTCTTTTAAATAGGGACATGACTTTATACCAGATTTGTTTTAAAACGACATATATCTATTTACAGTGCAGAACTATCTCGTTGACAGAGCGCAGCTTGCTGTAGGGGAGGCCTCGACGCCAGAAGCCATGGCTCCAATCTGGGCAAAATAAAATTAATAAATACGGTTTTATGATAGGCTGCTCTACGTCCTATTCTCTTCAGGGTAAGATAAATGAAATACGGCCTCGTGTTCAACTTGGCTGATTACGCCAACAAGTGAATAGCTTCGTTTTCGTTTGGCAACAATGCGAGGTGAATTGTTGAAATAACCCCGTGGTGCGTTACAAGAAGCTCTGCCCAATACAAAATCATCAATAGATCAATGATTAATCTTAGCTGAAAAGAAACCTCAATCTTGGCTTAATGAGAATCATATACAGTGATTCAAAGTTATCGCGTGTTAGAGGCTCATGACATTAGGTTCTCTTTTAAGATAATATTTTGAAAGAAATGATTGCTTTCTCACGAAGCAAGGTTTTCTGACAAGCAAGGTTACCAAGTGCTGCCGGGCTAAAGATAATTTTCTAATTTCGCTATAAATATTTTTCCCTAAACATTATTGTTATTCCATTAATTCAAATACAAGATTTCAGCCGGTGAATGCTTCAGCCGTTCTTATTTTCAGAAATATCCTATTTAATAGATAAATATGAGTCATTTCGCAGTAAAAAAAATATTCCTATTGGTGCATCATATCTTCCTAGTATTTCTATATTTAAGATAAATTAGAGTTATTACACCCCAAAATATTTCAGCCTGTCAATACATCAGCTTTTTATATTTCTTAGTATTCCTATTTCCGAGGTGAATTAGTATAATTACGCTGTAAAACATTTCAGCCTGTAAGTACATCAGCCTTTCTAATTTTTCCAGTGTTTTATTTTCTAGATAAATTAGTGATTGCATCACTATTTGGTATTATGATATTTTTCCTATTTCACAGATAAATTAGTGTCATAACGCCATGAAATATTTCAGCCTCTGAATGCCTTTAGTATTTTCCACGTGTTCCTGTTTCTTAGATAAACTAATGTTGTTAACCCATAAAATATTTCCGCCTGTAAATGCATCAGCTATGTTTATTTTCTTAGTATTCATATTTTGTATATAATTCAGTGTCATTACACCGTGAAATATTTCAGCCTGCGTGTACATAAGCATTTCTAAAAATTACTATCTTTTTAGATAAATTAGTCTGATTACACTGAAAAATATTTCAGCTTGTGTGTGTATCAGCATTTCTCAAGATTTCTCTCTTTTTAGATAAATTAGTCTGATTACGCTGAAAAATATTTCAGCCTGTGTGTGTATCAGCATTTCTCAAGATTTCTCTCTTTTTAGATAAATTAGTCTGATTACGCTGAAAAATATTTCAGCCTGTGTGTGTATCAGCATTTCTCAAGATTCCTATTTTTTTAGATAAATTAGTCTGATTACGCTGAAAAATATTTCAACCTGTGTGTGTATCAGCATTTCTCAAGATTCCTATCTTTTTAGATAAATTAGTCTGATTACGCTGAAAAATATTTCAGCCTGTGTGTGTATCAGCATTTCTCAAGATTCCTATCTTTTTAGATAAATTAGTCTGAATACGCTGAAAAATATTTCAGCCCGTGAGTGCATCAGCATTTTGTATTTTCTTGATGCTTCTATTACGTAGATGAATTAGTGCCCTTTTGCCGTAAAATATTTCAGGATATCATTGCATTAGCCTTTTCTCTTTTCATAGCGTTCCTATTTTCTAGATAAATTTGTCATTTTCCTGTAAAATATTTTAAGTCTTACGTATTTTTCTATTGTTCTTATTTCCTAGATAAATTAATTCCATTTTGCTATAAAATATTTCATTCTGTGAGTGCATCAGTCTTATGTATTTTCTTAGTATTTCTAATTTCTAATTAATTACTGTCATTACGCTGTAAAATATTTTAGCCTGGGAATGCATCTGCCTTTCATATTTTTCTAATTACCCTATTTGTTAGATAAATTAATATCATTACCACATAAAATGTGGTAATGCTGTGAGAGCATCACACTTTTCTTATTTTCCTAGTGTTTATTTTTCTAGATAAATCAGTGTCATCATGCCATAAAATGATTCAGCCTGTGTTTGCTAGTGTTCCTATTTTTAAGATAAATTAGTGTCATTACGTTGTGAAATATTTCAGCCTGTCAGTGCGCCAGTCTTTCGTATTTTACTAGTGTTGCTATTTCCTAGATAAATTAGTGTCGTTACGCCGTAAAATATTGCAGGCTATGAATACATCAGCTTTTTTCTATTTTCCTACTGCACTTATCTAAACTTATTTATAAATGGAACTTTGTGTTTTTATGTGTGTGTATCTGTATGTGTGTGTATCCGTTAGCTATAGACACCGAAACGGCTGAATTGATTTTCTTGAAATTTTATACAGTTGTACTATAAGTGTCTGCGAGTGTTCTCAGCAAGGTTTTGTGTCGAGGTACACCAAATAAATATCGAAAATCGATAATCGAAAAAATCGGGTTATAGAAGGAGTGGTCTAATTTTAATCAAATTTCATACACTCATAGACAAAGACATAAGAAACCATATTCAGAAGTTTCAATGTTGCAGTTCTTACAATCGTGCAGAAAAAAAAGCAAGATGTTTGTGTGTGTGTCTGTCTGTTTATCTGCCTGTATGTCTGTATTTTTTTCTGCCCTTTTATTTTAGTTTTTGCTTCGGGTTTGGCTCTAAATAGGTATAATTGTAGTCCTTAGTCTCAGCCATGATACCATTTACTCAGAGGACTTATTTAGCATTCAAAATTCAGTTTAAGACGAAAAAAACTTATTTGATATCGATACTAGGAAATCAAAATTTGACTTACATCCATTCGTTTTTCTTTCAGTCTACGGTTTCGCTTTAACTGGAAACTACTATTGCTTTTTAGTCTTTCGTGCTAACGTCCAAAGAGTCTGAGCTCCAGGATCATGGATTAGTTTTAAAGCTTTCATTACACCCGAGAAACACCGGACTATACTGCTAGTTGTGTAGACAAAAAAAAGTGTTATTATCCCGTTTGATATTTTAAACCTATGGATGCATCAACCTATCGTATGTTCTTAGCGTTCTTATTTCCTAGAAAAATTAGTGCCATTATCGCATAAATATTTCAGCCTATGAGTGCATCAGCCTTTAGTAATGTCACAGCGTTCTTATTATTTTGATAAATTAGAGTCATTACGCCGTTGAATATTTCAGCCTATGATTACTTCAGCCTTTGGTATTTTTCTAGTTTTCCTATGTCTTAGAGAGATTACTGCTGTTAAACCTTAAATATTTTAGCCTGTGAGTACATCAGCCCTTTGTGTTTCCCAAGTGTTTCTATTTCGTGGATAAATTAGTGTCATTACGTCGTGCATCAGACTTTCGGAATTACCTAATCTCCGTTTCGTACTTCCTAGATAAATAAGTAATCGTTACGCCGTAAAATATTTCAGCATGTCAATGCAGCAGATTTTCCTATTTATTTAGTGTTTTTATTTTCTAGATAAGTTAATGTTACCATATACTTCTTCTGTGTACCCTGTCCCTTCAGGACGTAGGCGATCATGGTTCTCCACGTCTCCCTATCCCTTGTGGCTCCTAGTATGCTTGCTCCTGTTACTCCTGGCAACCCCCGTTCCGTCATCCACCTGATCAGGCCCTGCAAATATGTTATCCGCTGCCTTCCTCTGTCTCTTTTTCCTTCTATCTGGCCTGTCAGTGTCAGGTTCTCCAAGCTCTCCTTCCTTATTGCATGTCCCAGGAACTTCAACTGTCTCTTCCTGATGCTCACTATTAATTTCCTTTTTTAGTTGCCATTCTTTCCAACACCTCATCGTTGCTTGCATGCTCAGTCCACGATATCCCCAGCATCCTTCTGTAGAACCACATTTTCGCTGCTTCAAGTTATGTCCTCATTTTCGATGATATTGTCCAGCATTCACTGCCGTATTGAAAAACTGACATCACCTAGCAATCCAGCACTCTTTTCTTTGTTTCTACTGAAGTTTTCCTGTGTGTTAGTACTTTACTTAGCTTCTGGAACGCGTACTTTGCCATGCCAATTCGCCTTCGGATCTTTGTGTCGCACTTTCCATCTCCTGTTATTTAAATTTTTGTACTTGTTTAATTCTGGTTTCCCCCACCTGTATTTGACATTTTGCATCAGCCTTTCGCATTTTTCTAACGATCTTATTTCCTAGATAAATTGGTGTCATTACGCCGTAAAATATTCCTGCCTGTGAGTACAGAAGCCTTTCATATTTTAATGTTCTTTTTTACAAGATAAAATTAACGTCATTATTTCGTAAATTATTTCAGCCTTTAAGTTCATCAGCCTTTCGTATTTTCCTTGTGACCTTATTTCCTAAGTGTGGTTATGCTGTAAAATATTTCAGCCTGTGAGTACATCAGCCTTTCGTATTTTCTGATTGGTCTTTTTTTCCTAGATAAATTAGTGTTATTACACCGTAAAATATTTCAGCCTATATGTGCATCAGCCTTCCGTATTTTTCTAGTGTTTCTATTTCCTTGATTTATATATTAGAAAAATATATTAACTCTTCCTTCACTTTTTGGCCACAGTATGAGTGAAGGTAAATAAATCTGAACGTAATGCCATCGTAGCCAATCACTACTGATTCATTCATTCGTTTTCTACGCATTAGTGTCGGTTAATTAGATCTAAACTAAGAAAAACGGAAAAGTCAGAAAGAGAGAATGAAGGGAATACAAAAAGAAAATTGAAAAACATTACAGAAAGAAAGAAAGAAAGAAAGAAAGAAAGAAAGGGAATAGAAAAACTTGAAAGAAAGAAAGAGAAAAAAGAAGATTTAAAAAAAGAAAGAAAGAAAGAGAACAAATAAATTTTAGAAAAGAAAGAAAGAAAGAAAGAAAGAAAGGGAATAGAAAGAAAGAAAGAAAGAAAGAAAGAAATTTTAGAAAAGAAAGAAAGAAAGAAAGTTATAGAATGAAAGGGAATAAAAAACTTGAAAGAAAGAGAAAAAAGAAGTTTTAAGAGAAAAGAAAGAAAGAAAGAAGTTTTAGAAAAGAAAGAATGAAAGGGAATAGAAAAACATGAAAGAAAGAAAGAGAAAAAAGAAGTTTCAAAAAAGAAAGAAAGAAAGAAGTTTTAGAAAAGAAACAATGAAAGGGAATAGAAAAACATGAAAGAGAAAAAAGAAATTTTAGAAAAGAAAGAAATAAAGTTATAGAAAAGAAAGAATGAAATGGAATAAAAAAATTGAAAGAAAGAAAGAGAAAAAAGAAGTTTTAGAAAAGAAAGAAAGAAAGAAGTTTTAGAAAAGAAAGAATGAAAGGGAATAGAAAAACATGAAAGAAAGAAAGAGAAAAAAGAAGTTTCAAAAAAGAAAGAAAGAAAGAAGTTTTAGAAAAGAAACAATGAAAGGGAATAGAAAAACACGAAAGAAAGAAAGAGAAAAAAGAAGTTTTAGAAAAGAAAGAAAGAAAGGAAATAGAAAAAATTGGAAGAAAGAAAGAGAAAAAAGAAGTTTTAGAAAAGAAAAGAAAGAAAGAAAGAAAGAAAGAAAGAAATTGACAGAAGGTGGGGGAAACACAACGAAAAAGAGACGAAAAAATGGTAAAATGGGTTTGAAGAAAAGAAAAAAGAAGAGGAAGACAAGTTAGAGATGTTGAAGGGGAGAAGTAGAGAAAAAAGCGGAATAATGAGTAGGAGGAGACGAATAGTAATTGCAGTATTTAGTGGTTGAGAAAAAGAGATAAAGAGAAAAAGAGAAAGAAAAGAATAGGGAGGTGGAGGAAAAAGACCAGAAAGACGAGCAGCAATGGGGGTAGTTAGAGGTTGAAAAGTGGGTGTGCAAAGAAAGAAGAAAAAATACGTAGGAGGAGGAGAAAGATGAGAAACACGGATAGAAATGGGGTATTAAGAGGTTGAGAAAGAGAAATGTGGAGAAGGGAGTAAAAAACGAATCTGTAGAAATAAGAAAAGGGCGTCGCAATGGGTGTAGTTAGAGGTTGAGAAGGGGAGGTGTAGAGAAGGAAGATGAAAACGAATAGGTAGGAGGAGGAGGAAAAAGAAAGAAGAGGATGAGTAGTAGTGATGGGGACAAAGTAGGAGAAGGAGTAAAGCAGATGCATATAAAAATGGAGGAGTATGGCGTTGAATGTAATAAAAAGAAATTGATGTTGCCATTAAACAAAGTAAACGGGAGAACGATCAGATGAATACAACTGAAAGAACTAAGCCAAAATTGACAAGAAGAAGACATTTCTGCGAGGAATTGGTTCGATTTTGCTTCTTGTCGTTCATCAGAGCAAGAATTTGAAACGTGATGAAGCCCTACCCGGCAGCAAGATTCGCCTATTAGCCGAAAATAAGAGATCTTATTTTTCCAAACCGAAGACCATTCTTGAAAGATTCGATCTGGGAGTAAAATTAATGGCTAACCGTTTTCCACTTGTTCCCACCCTCATCCTATTTTGACTGAAATATAAAAATACTTTGAAAGAATAAAGTTGTGAAATTTGACTCATAGAATTTTTTTTAAGTTTCTATTTTCTTTGCCGTTTTCATATCTCGGAGTCAATAGATTTTCACATAAACATTTCTTTTCTGAAACACGCTGAGAAATAGAATGATTAGGCATGGCTGACTATATACGAAGAGAAAAATGATATCACTGCTCTCTTTGAGAAAAAAGTTGAAATAATACACAGAGAACATCATTGGAAATACGAAAACCTAAAAAATCAGCGCATTTGCTATGCTACAAAAATCTCTTAAGCCGGTCGAGCGGAGACATGAATACAATACAGCAACCGGTAATACAGACATCTAGAGAAAAATAATAACAAAAAATTGTAATATGAGTTTTGGACAAAAAAAATTATAACTGCTGTACAAGGCTACATTCCGTAATGGATAAAGGCGTTCGTTGAGTGATCCAAAAAGTAATCCAAAGAGTTGTGGATTCATTACCACAGTCAGTCAATCAGTCAATTAAGTGCCATACGTGATACACTTGGGCGATCATGTCTCGAAAGAGACATGATTGACTGGGTAGAGATTATCCCGCAGCAGGTTGCCATTGCTTACTGTGGTAGACTGGTTGCTAGCCAAGGCTATAGAACTCAATCTGACCTCTTATTTGACTCATAGCTAGAGGGAGAGCAGATCTATTATATTATTACGTAGTAATTAGTGGGGGATCAGTTTATTACTTTATAACAATAGAAAATCCATCCCCCCACTTTATGACTAGTAGACACCTTAATCATGATTCCAACTATTATATTCAGTCAGTCCAGTCAGTTAAGTGCCATATGTGATACACACTTTGGGCGATCATGTCTGGAAATAGACATGACTGACTGGGCAGAAGATTATCCCACAATAGGTTGCCATTGCCTTCTGCGGTAGACTGGTTGCCGACTAAGGCTATAGAACCCAATCCGTCCTGTTATTTGAATCATAGCTAGAGGAGAAAGATATGTATTATATTATTAGGTAGTAATTATTGGGGGATCAGTTTATTACTTAATGAGAATAGAAAACTGATCCTCTACTTTATGACCAGTAGAAGCCTTAATCATCATTCCAACTATTATATGCACTCAGTCAGTTAAGTGCCATAAGTGATACACGCTTGGGCGATCATGTCTCGAAAGGACGTGACTGACTGGGCGGACGATTATCCTGCAGTAGTTATCCATTGCTTTCTGCGGTAGACTGGTTGCCAGACAAGGCTATAGAACCCAATCCGTCCTGTTATTTAACCCATAACTGGAAGAGAGAGACGGATTGATACTTTTAAGTGAATTTAAAGAAATCATCTGAAATTCGAACTCGGCTCCCCGATTTGTCGTTCCGAGCCGATACCCATTGCACCACTATACACATTACCACAGTCGAGGGAACAAAAGCTTAATGAGCTGAGGTACTAAATGGAATTAAATGAAACTCAGATTTTTTTAAAAAAGTGCAAAGTATGGAACGTGGAATTAGAAACATTTACCCCCGTGGGCAAAATGAAGGGCTCGGCTCGAAATTCTATCATATATCACATGATGCAGAGCTTGCAACGGTCGAAACGTCGGGAAGATAAGGACAAGAGTCCGAACGTTTTAAATAATCTACATTGGTTATAGTGAAGTAAGAACGTTCAGTCATGTCTGGCACAAGGCTAATTTACACACATAGCCGAGAATCCCCACAAATTAGGGTTTATTCTTAATCATTAAAAGGTTGAAAGAATAAAAGTATTTCGCTTTTAACTTTAAGTAGAATTTTATTAACAGAACAGGATAATATCAATTTGTAAGAATTAAATGTTCAAAGAGAAAATTTGTTGCGTAATTAAGTGAATCCAGAATTCTAGTTGCAAGTAGCAGAATGTGTTTATGCAGAATTAACAGAGTACTAATAAAGTCTGTGTTCGTTCACGTTTTTTTATGGCCGGTGAGAAAGGGAAAAGAGAGGTAAAGCAATCAAAGAAAATAGTACTTATCGAGGTTAGATTTTAGAAGTCAGTTAAAGTATATTGTTGTTGCTGTTGTTGTTGTTGTAAGAAAAGGGAGAAAGAATGTGAATCGAGACGATATGTACGGGTCAGTGGTTTGAAGTTTCTTTAGTCATATCTTGGCGATGTCGTCTATAATTTCTGCTTCCGTCTGACTGACTGATTCGACTTTCTTCCTCCTTTTATAGCTAAACACTATTTCACATCGAACTGTTATCTTTTCTCTCATTTCTTTGAAAATCGCTTCCTTTTATTGGTTAGAAAATATAGTTAACATCTGATAGCAAAATTTGGCTGCGTCTTTTCAATCATTTTTCTATTTGTAAAAATTAAATTCCACACAGGATTGCGAAATTTGTAAAAAGTGAAGAGAATAGAGTTACTTTTAATTCCGTATTCACCACAATAGTACCTCATCTGAGAAATATAGACAGGTGAGAAATATAGACAAGTGAGAAATATAGACAGGTGAGAAATATAGACAGGTGAGAAATAAAGAGAAAAAGCAAATGAGTTTACCTACGAAGAGGAAGAATAAGATTGTAGATTAATTTTTATGGGCTTTTGCAAGCTAAAGCCAGAAAAATATTTTAGATTTTTGGAGCTTACAAATTAACCCTTATCTGGAGGAAGAAGACATGGATCCCTATTTTTCCCCAAGGACATTTATGCGTAAACTAGCAGTATAGCCCAGCGTTGCTCGGCTGTATGAAAGCTTTAAAAATTAATCAATGGTCCTGGAGCTCAGACACTTTGGACGTTAGCACGAAAGACTAAAAAGCAATAGCTGTTTCCAGTTAAAGCGAAACCGTAGACTGAAAGAAAAATGAATGGATACAAGTCAAATTTTGATTTCCTGGTATCGATATCAAATAAGTATTTTTCGTCATAAACAGAATTTTGAATGCTAAATAAGTCCTCTGAGTAAATGGTATCATGGCTGAGACTAAGAACTACAATTATACCTACTTAGAACCAAACCCGAAGCAAAAACTAAAATAAAAGGGCAGAAAAAAATACAGACATACAAGCAGATAAACAGACACACACACAAATATCTTGCCTTTTATATATATATATATATATATATATATATATATATATATATATATATATATTCTCAATTTTCTACACTATTGTAAGAACTGCAACCTTGAAACTTCTGAGTATCGTTTCTTATGTATTTGTCTATAAGTGTATCAAATTTGATTAAAATCGGACCACTCCTTTTATAACCTGATTTTTTCGATTATCGATTTTCGATATTCATCGTGGGTACCTCGACACAAAACCTAGCCACAAATACTCACAGACGCTTATAGTACAACTGTGTAAATTTTCAAGAAAATCTGTTCAGCCGTTTCGGAGTCTATAGGTAACGGACACACACACACATACACACACACACACACACACACACAGACAGTTCCATTTATAAATAAGTTTAGATGAATATAAAGAACCTAAGTCCTTATTCATTCCATCTCCCGCACGGAGTATCTAAAAAACGAGAAAGTGTTAAGTAATATGAAAGCATAATCAGAAATAGTTTAAATTTACAGGAAACATAGTGAGGAAAAGTGTTTAGAAATTCTAACACTCACAGGTTACATTCAATACAGGAAAGATGGAGGAAAACTGTTTGTCGTATTTAATGATCTTGTGAAAAACAATGGTAGAATAGAGAGGGATAATACCCAGACTAATATTATTAAGAGATGCAGATGATATGAAATTGTGGAGACCCATAATCACCTAGATTCTGAAACACGGTGAATAAAAGAAATTGTTTCATTCTGTTGCTCAATATTAATTTCCTTTTCGTTTCCATTCTTTCCAACAACTTATCGTTGCTCACATGCTCGGACCATGATATCTGCAGCATCCTTCTGTAGAACCATATTTCAGTAGCTTCAAGTTTTTCCTTTATCTCTGATGAGATTGTCCAGCATTTACTGCCATATTGAACGACTGACATCACATAGCAATCCAGTACTCTCTTCTTTGTTTCTAGCGAAATTGTCCTGTTTCTTAATACTTTGCTCAACTTCTGAAATGCTTCCTTGTGCTTTTGGATCACGGGAATATCAATGTATGGAAACTGCTGTGAACACAAAGTGAGGGGTCAGTTCATGTATTGATTTTAATATGGAACTGATCCCCCACTTTATATCCAACATTCTTCGGTAGAACCACATTCCAGCTGCTTCAAGTTTTTCCTTCATCTTTGATTATATTGTCCAGCATTCACTGCCATATTGAAGGACTGACATCACATAAAAACCTGGTAGACGCTTTTGTTTCTAGTGTAAGTTTCCTGTCTCTTAATCCTTTACTCAGCTTCTGGAACGCGTTCCTCGCCATGCCAATTCGCCTTTGGATCTCTGTATCGCACTTTCCGTCTTCTGTGAGAACACATTACAGGAATTTAAATTTTTTGTACCCTGCTTGATTCTAGTATCCCCTACCTGTATTTGACATTTTGGCCTGCTCTATTTTGCTGATGACCATGCATTTGGTTTTCTTGCAGTTTATTTGTAGCCCTTTTTTGTCACTATCCTCAGCTACCTTCTGTAGGAGGTCTTGTAGTTTCCTTTCCGTGTCTGCAATCAGCACTGTATCATCTGCGTACCTCACGTTGTGGCCTCCGATTACAAATCCTGGCATAACATCTAGGGTCCTCAAAATAGTCTCGCTGTACAAGTTGAAGAGATCCGGTGAAAAGACACATCCTTGTCTTACGCCCCTTCACTTTAAAAAAGAAATGTATTCCAAATTGTTCTCAACTCGCAGTGTTAAACGACCCCTGGCAGACGAGATGAATTTTGTGAGCGGCAAGATAAAAACCGTCACCGAAATAGAATGCACCCAGATTCAATATAAATCGCTTCATATTGTTTTCAGATCGACGAAACTGCGTTAATGCCAGTGTATGCTTTAGAATGAATTCAGGCATTATAAATATTTGAGATTCTTCCTCACAGTATTAATCGAAATTAATCGTGTGTACACTTTAAACAACCTGGATTTACAAATTTACACTAATCGCCACAGCTACAATGGCGATGGACAGTCTGGAAAAAATATGGAAGAGCAACCTCAGCTTCCATCGAGAAAATGCAATTAAATCAATAGAATAATAATAATAATGAATACAAAAATAAAATTCATTTTTCCATGATGCAAATTGTGTCTGCCATCAACATGGCTGACACAAAACACCTTGAAAGCAATATACTGGGCCGTCTGGGCCTCGAACATTCAACTGACTTCAATTAGAGCCGGTCTTTAGCATGACAGAGCATCTGACAGCAAGGCCACTGATTTGGAGGTTGTGAGGGGCATGGAACCACCTCTTAATTGCTGTTGTTCCCAGGTCTACCCTGACCCGGGGTGGTAACATCTGTTAGGTTCCCAGCTATGGGCATATAGTTAACCCCTAAACTGGGGTCAAAACTATGAAAGTATAAAAATACAGCTTTATAGAAAAATATACATTTTTGAAGGAAAAAAAAATTATTCTCAGCAAAACATTTTTGAAAACAAACCTAGAAGGCATTTTCAGTTTTCTAAAATGAAAAAGTATAAAAACAAACAATTTTCATTAAAATCTGACTAAATCAACCTTCCCACTATAGTCACTCAGTTGAGTGCCATACGTGATACACGCTTGGGCGATCATGTCTCGACAGAGACATGACTGACTGAGCAGAAGATTATCCCGCAGTAGGTTGCCATTGCTTTCTGCGGTAGACTGGTTGCCAACCAAAGCTATAGAACCCAATCTGTCCTATTATTTAACTCATAGTTAGAGGGAGAATATATGTATTATATTATTACGTAATAATAAGAGGGGGGTCAGTTTATTACTTGATAACAATAGAAAACCGATCCCCCACTTTAAAAGCCTAAATCATGATTCCAATTATTCATTCAGTCAGTTAAGTGCCATACGTGATACACGCTTGGGCGATCATGTCTCAAAAGAGACATGACTGACTGGGCAAAAGATTATCCCGCAGTAGGTTGCCATTGCTTCTGCTGTAGACTGGTTGCCGACCAAGGCTATAGAACCCAATGTGGCCTGTTATTTAACCCATAACTGGAAGGAATAAGCGGATTAATACCTTTCACAAGGGTATTTGCGCGTAAGTGAATGCAATGAATTCAGCTGGAATTCGAACTCGGCTCCCCGATTTCTCGTTCCGAGCCGATATCCAATGCACCACAACGCACATCCTTCCCAGTATAATCGAACATTTAAAAATTTCTAGAGAGAACAAAATCTTACAGAGCTGAGGTACTAAATGGAATTAAATGAAACTCAGATACGCAAAAAAGGGGCAAAGTATGGAACGTGGAATTAGAAACATCTACCCACCCCCCGTGGACAAAATGAATGGTTCGGCTCGACATTCTATCATAAAAAAGAATAAAGACAAAAATTTTCATTAGAATCTGACTAAATCTACCTTTTCATTATAACCGAACATTAAAAAAAAATACCTAACAATCCCATCTTTTTGGCATTAAATAACCCACGGAGGTGTTGATATACCGTTATATAAAACTCAAACTCAAGTAGAGCGACTACATCGAATCAGTTGCTGCAAGAAATGTTGTACCATTGTGTCATTCCAGACATTTCTCCTTGTCAGTGTCTATCTTACACATTTATAAATCTGCTATTCGTCAGTTCATTGAATACTGTTGCTATAACTAGTCGGGTACTCCTGCTATTCATCTCGTGGTTCTTGACAAATTTCACAGAAGGATATTTTTTTTAATCATTTCACCCCGAGCAAGGCGGAAACGCCACTGATGTGCAGGGGGTTACATAAATGTAAAAAGATTAATTAGAAAAGAGTGAGGAGTACAAACTAGTTAGAAAGGAACAATAGAAAGCTGAGAAAGCAGGTGCGATGACAGATACATAGGTGGAGAGAAAAGGAAGGTTATACAGGGGTGGGGAGAGAGCTAGAGTCCAGTGGTTAGTCGATGAGTGTTGACTTTGCATTTAAATTTCTGGAGGTTGTAGCCGTCAGGAAAGCAAGAATATGGGAGCGAGTTCCACAGGCGGGAAGTGCGAGAGAAGAAGCTGAAGGAGTAGAATTGTCGTCTGCATTTGGCTAACCTGACTGTGAATGGGTGGGACCCAGTTGCCAGTATGGTTGCACGAGTAAACACCTGTTGAGGAGGCATCAGTGACTTAAGCTCGTCCGAGCATATGTAATATAATTGATCCTGACTTGACTTCTCGACTTCAGTCACTTTCTCACCGACGTGACGTGGCTTCCCGGTCTTCGGTGCTCAATAATTTGATCAGTCTGATCATAGTTCGAGCATAGCTGTAGACAATCTTTGGTTTCTCTTCTCCTTTCATTACTTCCAATGGTACGTGATCCTACCGTTTCTAGGACACGTAGTAGCCACGTTTTTTTGTTTTTTGTTTTTTTTTTGCGCAAAAGCCGTTGCAAATTAAGACAAAATCTGTTTTTCTTCTCAAAAAAAAAGAAGCAAAATCGAACCAATTCCTTCTTTTTGTCCATTTATAACCAAAATTCATATTATAATTTTTTGTTATTATTTTTCTCTAGATGTCTGTATTACCGGTTGCTGTATTATATTCATGTCTACGCTCGACCGGCTTAAGAGATTTTTGTAGCATAACAAATGCGCTGATTTTTTAGGTTTTCGTATTTCCAATGATGTTCTCTGTGTATTATTTCAACTTTTTTCTCAAAGAGAGCGGTGATATCATTTTTCTCTTCGTATATAGTCAGCCATGCCTAATCATTCTATTTCTCAGCGTGTTTCAGAAAAGAAATGTTTATGTGAAAATCTATTGACTCCGACATATGAAAACGGCAAAGAAAATAGAAACTTAAAAAAAATTCTATGAGTCAAATTTCACAACTTTATTCTTTAAAAGTATTTTTATATTTCAGTCAAAATAGGATGAGGGTGGGAACAAGTGGAAAACGGTTAGCCATTAATTTTACTCCCAGATCGAATCTTTCAAGAATGGTCTTCGGTTTGGAAAAACAAGATCTCTTATTTTCGGTTAATAGGCGAATCTTGCTGCCGGGTAGGGCTTCATCACGTTTCAAATTCTTGCTCTGATGAACGACAAGAAGCAAAATCGAACCAATTCCTCGCAGAAATGTCTTCTTTTTGTCAATTTTGGCTTAGTTCTTTCAGTTGTATTCATCTGATCGTTCTCCCGTTTACTTTGTTTAATGGCCACATCAATTTCTTTTTATTACATTCAACGCCATACTCCTCCATTTTTATATGCATCTGCTTTACTCCTTCTCCTACTTTGTCCCCATCACTACTACTCATCCTCTTCTTTCTTCTTCCTCCTCCTCCTACCTATTCGTTTTCATCTTCCTTCTCTACACCTCCCCTTCTCAACCTCTAACTACACCCATTGCGACGTCCTTTTCTTATTCCTGATTCGTTTTTTACTCCCTTCTCCACATTTCTCTTTCTCAACCTCTTAATACCCCATTTCTATCCGCGTTTCTCCTCCTCCTACGTGTTTTTCTTCTTTCTTCTCTAAACCTCCGCTTTTCAACCTCTAACTACCCCCATTGCCGCTCGTCTTTCTGGTCTTTTTCATCCACCTCCCTATTCTTTTCTTTCTCCCCTCTCTTTATCTCTTTTCTCAACCTCTTTATACCGCCATTGCTATTCGTTTTCTCATACTTTCTATCAGCTTTTTACACTTACTGATTACAGGTGTGACATTCTTTTGATTTTCTCTACAAAGCCAACTTACTGGGTCTGATGCTCTGTGGTACACGTTGTTGGATATAGCTTTCGTATTATGTATTGTATAATTATTATATATATATATATATATATATATATATATATATATATTCTACAAATAATTTCACGGTTTCTGCTCCGATTAACTTCCCGCTCTTGGAATTCATTTCCATTTATTTGTTTCCCTCATAACCACGATCTTCAAAAATTTAAATCCTGTGTCAAATGGCATCTTCCATCTTTTCGAATCCCATTCATCTTTTATTCTTCCTTCAATAACCCCTGTATCAAATCCCTTTTTTTTAATTCCCTATAATCCGAGCGCATTAGTAGCGGTCCCCATTTACTATTAAATTATTTCCTCTCCGATGAACTTAGCCCCCTGGTGCCCCCTATATATGAATTTACTTTAGCCATAAGATTAGCAACTAGGTCCCACCCTTTTACTGTGAAACCAATAAAATGTAAACGAAAATTCTACTCCATTAGATTCTTTTCTCTCATTTCCCGCCTGTGGAAATCCCTTCCGTTTACTTGCCACAATCTCCAAGAATTTAAATGTAAAGTCAATAGTCATCTCCTGTCTCACTAACCTGCATCCTCTCTCTCATGCTCCTTTCTCCGTCCACTCCACTCTCATCAGTATTCTCACCCTTTTCTTATCCACTTCCTGACACTTCCTATAACCTGTTACTCTTTCTCATAACTTTACTCCTATGTAACCCCCTGCAAAACAGTAGCAGTAAAATGCCATGATTGGGGCGATATGATTATAAAAAAAAAATTCCATTCTACTATAATGTGGATATAAAGTGGGGGATCAATTCTACATTACAATCAATATATAAACTGATCCTTCACTTTATGGCCACAATCATCCTTCTCTTACCCTCTTCCTGACAACCCCCTATAACCTGTCACTCTTTCTCATAACTTTCCTCCTATGTAACTCCCTGCAAAACAGTGACATTAAAATGCCTTGCTTAGGGCAATATGATTATAAAAAAAATAATTCTATACTATTATAATGTGGTATAAAGTGGGGGATCAATTCTACATTATAATTAATATATAATCTGAGCCCTCACTTTATAGCCACAGTAATCCTTCTCTTATCCACTTCCTGAAACTTCCTATAACCTGTCAGTCTTTCTCATAAGTTTTCTCCTATGTAACCCCTTGCACAACAGAGGCATTAAAATGCCACCCTTGGGGCGGTATGATTATAAAAAAAATATTATTATTATTATTATTATTATTATTACTTCTTTTTATTTTTCATTATGTGCCGTGTCTCTTCAGAACGTGGGCGATCATGGACTTCCACTTGCCCCTATCCCTTTTCGCTCTTAACCTTTTCTTTATGGCATCTTTCCCAAGCCCCCCCTCCAGCTAACCACTTGCTGACACCCATCGAGTAATTCTCACCCTACTTTCTCCTGTCTCTCTATCCCTCTATCCATCCTGTGAGTATTAGATTCTCCAAGCCCTCTTTCCTCATTACGCGTCCCACAAACCTCGACTGTCTCTTCCTGATGCTAAGAATATATTTTCTTTTCATTTGCATCCTCTCAAAACACTTGTTCAGTTCATGGTATTCTCAGTATCTTTCTGTGTAACCACATAGAAAGTAGCATGGCCACAAAATGAGGGATCAGTTTATATATTGATTATAATATAGATTAGATCCCCCAATTTATATCCACATTATAATTACTTATAAACAGTTGGCATATATATTCTTCTTCTATGTGATGTCCTCAGGACGTAGGCGATCATGGCTCTCCACGTCTCCGTATTCTTGGTGGCTCTTAGCACACTTTCTCTTGTTACACCATGCATCCTGTGAGTATTAGATTCTCTAACCCCTCTTTCCTCATTACGCGTCCCACAAACCTCGATTGTCTCTTCCTGATGCTAAGAATATATTTTCTTTTCATTTGCATCCTCTCCAAAACCTTGTCATGACTCACATGTTCCGTTCATAGTATTCTCAGCATCTTTCTGTAGAACCACATTTTTCTTACTTCCAGCCTATACTTCATCCTTGAGGAGATTGTCCAGAATTCACGCCATACAGATGTGGAGAGAGATATCACATAACTGTCCAGTACTCTTTTCTTTGTTTCCAAGGAAATCATCCTGTCGCCCAATAATCTGCATGGCGTTTGAAATGGTGTTTTTGGTTTTTTTTTTTTCTTTTTTAATCATTTCACCCCGAGCAAGGCAGAAATGCCACTGATGTGCAGGAGGTTACATGAATGTAAAAAGATTAATTAGAAAAGAGTGAGGAGTAGTACAAACTAGTTAGAAAAGAGCAATAGAAAGCTGAGAATGCAGGTGCGATGACAGATACATAGGTGGAGAGAAAGGGAAGGATATACGAGGGTGGGGAGAGAGCTAGAGTCCAGTGGTTAATAGATGAGTATTGACATTGCATTTAAATTTCTGGAGGTTGTAGCCGTCAGGAAAGCAAGAATATGAGAGCGAGTTCCACAGGCGGGAAGTGCGAGAGAAGAAGCTGCAGGAGTAGAATTGTCGTCTGCATTTGGCAAACCTAACTATGTATGGGTGGGACCCTGTTGCCAATCTGGTTGCTCGAGTAAACACCTGTTGAAGAGGCACCAGTGACTTAAGTTCGATGGAGCAGAAGCCATGAAAGTATTTATAGAAAAGAGAAAGGGAGGCTACATTTCGACGGTGGGGAAGTGGTTGCAGTCTAGCCGTCAGATCAGTACCTATTACATTACAGACTCTCCTTTGGAGCCTGTCGAGAACACTGAGGAGACCAGTGGGACGACGACAATGACAATTAAACTTTCTTCTTCTTTAAGCGATTATGGCTTTCCACTCTCTCTATCCCTGGTGGCTCTTAGCACGCTTTCTCTTGTTACACCACGCAACCTCCGTTCTGACATCCGTCTGCTCAAACCCATAAATCTAGAATATAAATGTATAGAAAACTAGCATGGTCACAAAATGAGGGATCAGATTATATACCGATTATAATACAGATTAGATCCCCCACTTTATATCCACATTATAATTACTTTATAAAATATATATATATATGGCAAGTTGTTTGTGTCTGTGTGTCTGTTTATCTGCCTGTATGTCTGTATTTTTTCAGCCCTTTTATTATAGTTTTTGCTTCGGGTTTGGCTCTAAGTAGGTATAATTGTAGTTCTTAGTCTCAGCCATGATACAATTTACTCAGAGGACTTATTTAGCCTTCAAAATTCAGTTTACGACGAAAAAAAACTGGTTCGATATCGATAGCAGGAAATCAAAATTTGACTTACATCCATTCATTTTTCTTTCAGTCTACGGTTTCGCTTTAACTGGAAACAACTATTGCTTTTTAGTCTTTCGTACCAACGTCCAAAGAGTCTGAACTCCAGGACCATGGATTAGTTTTAAAGCTTTCATTACACCCGAGCAACGCCGGGCTATATTGCTAGTAAATTTCATAAATTACTCTTTTGTTGTTACCTTGGAGCGCACCGGCTACCTTTCAGGGTACATTAGTGTGCCAGGGCGCGCCAGCTGAGAAACACTGGTTTAGAGAAAGCTGATAAGTTAGAATGATGAGCCAGTTGCTCGTCAATTATTGTAAAAACAGAAAAAAGAATAATATATTTGAGTCGATTTGAACGTCAGCCAATCACTAATGAGCAAAAGGAAAGTTTATGTTTTGGATTGGCTTTGTGTTCAATCAATGACGTTTGTTTCTCTAACTGATCAGTAAATTATACTTAGAAGTCAGTGTTAGCAATTTTGTGATCTGGGGAGAAATGGAAACAGAAAAAGGTGGCGATGTGAAATGAGATTTTCAAACAAGAGAGAAAAATCAGGTAGAAAGCATTTTGAATGAAAAGTGGCGAAAAAAGTGATAAGAGACTTAATTGTCACAGAAAAGGGCAAATGAAGAAAGGGTGTAATGAAAAGAAAGAAAGCCGAAAAGAAAAAATGAAATAAAAAAGCAAAAAAAAAAAAGAAAGACGAAGAAAAAGAAGACGGGCGAATGAAAGAAGGAGAAAGATATGAAGAAGATGAAGAATAAGAGGAAGAAGAATAAGATGAAGAAGAAAAAAGGAGGAGTGGATGATGAAGAAAAACGATATGAGGAAGATGAAAAAGAAGAAGGATATGAAGAAGAATGAAGATGAAGGAAAAGATGAAAAAGAAGATGAAAAAGAAGAAAAGAAATATGAAGATGAAGAAGAAGAAAAAGAGGAAAAATGGGAGATGAAAAAGGGAAAAATGAAGAAGTATATGAAGATGACAAAGAAAGAAATGATTAAATAGAAGAAAGTTTAAAGAAAGATTCATTTTGAAAGAGAAAAAAGAAATAGACGGAATGAAGAAAAAATATTTAAAAAAAGGTAGAGGCGATTAAGGGACACAAATCTGAACTAAATATGTAATTCGATTGTTTGTTTGTTTGTTTGTTTGTTTGTTTGTTTGTTCCTGTTTAACGGCCTATCAATATCTAAAGGGTCATTTAAGGTCGGAAACCTATTTTTATTCTTATTTTATATTTTATTATTCAAAAACGTTTTGTTGATAATATTTTTCATTCAAAAAAGTTTTGTTGGTAACATTTTCACATTAAAAAGTTTTGTTGGTAAATACTTTCATGGCATTTTGACCATGGTTTAAGGGTTAACTGTTTAACCATAGCTTGGATCCTAACAGGTGCTACCACTCTGGGTCAGGGTGGACCTGGGAACAACAGTAATTAAGAGGTGGTTCCATGCTCCTCACAACCTCCCAATCAGAGGCCTCGCTGCCGGATGCAGTTTACCGTCATACCCAGGACCATGTCATTTGGAAGAGGAAAAGATGACTGCAAAGATGAATGATATAAAAAAAATGAAGATCAAGGTGAAGAAGAAGAAAAATATGAAGAAAATAAAGAAAAAGATGAAAAATAGATGAAGAAGAAAAAGAATATGAAGATGAAGAAGATAAACAAGAAGATGAAGAAGAAATGAGAGATGAAGAAGAGAAAAACGAGGAAAAATATGTATAGGAAGAAGTATGTGAAGATGAAGAAAAGTGTGAACTATTAAATGGAATATAGAATTTCTAAAAATAAATTTTCTCTATGCTTGTTTGGCTTAGGATATTTTTGTTGCCTAGCATATGTGCTGATTCCTTAAGTTTACGTAATTTCCAATGTTGTTCTCTATATATTATTTCAACTTCATCCCATAGGGATTTCTATGCTTGGTTGGTTTAGGATATTTTGTAGCCTAGCATATGTGCTGATTCCTTAAGTTTACGTAGTTTCCAATGTTTTTCTCTATCTATTATTTCAACTTCATCCCATAGCGATTTCTATACTTGGTCGGCTTAGGAGATTTTTGTAGCCTAGCATATGTGCTGATTCCTTAAGTTTACGTAGTTTCACGTGTCATTCACTATATATTATTTCAACTTCATCACATGGGAATTTCTATGCTTGGTCGGCTTAGGAGTATTTTGTAGCCTAGCATATGTGCTGATTCCTTAAGTTTACGTAGTTTCACGTGTCATTCTCTATCTATTATTTCAACTTCATTCCATAGGGATTTCTATGCTTGGTTGGCTTAGGATATTTTTGTAGCCTAGCATATGTGCTGATTCCTTAAGTTTACGTAGATTCACGTGTCATTCTCTATCTATTTTTTCAACTTCATTCCATAGGGATTTCTATGCTTGGTTGGCTTAGGAGATTTTTGTAGCCTAGCATATGTGCTGATTCCTTAAGTTTACGTAGTTTCACGTGTCATTCTCTATCTATTATTTCAACTTCATCCCATAGGGATTTCTATGGTTGGTCGGCTTAGGAGATTTTTGTAGCCTAGCATATGTGCTGATTCCTTAATTTTACGTAGTTTCCAATGTTGTTCTCTATCTATTATTTCAACTTCATTCCATAGGGATTTCTATGCTTGGTTGGCTTAGGATATTTTTGTAGCCTAGCATATGTGCTGATTCCTTAAGTTTACGTAGTTTCACGTGTCATTCTCTATCTATTATTTCAACTTCATCACAGACGGATTTCTATGCTTGGTTGGTTTAGGATATTTTTGTAGACTAGCATATGTGCTGATTCCTTAAGTTTACGTAGTTTCACGTGTCATTCTCTATCTATTATTTCAACTTCATCCGATAGGGATTTCTATGCTTGGTCGGCTTAGGAGATTTTTGTAGCCTAGCATATGTGCTGATTCCTTAATTTTACGTAGTTTCCAATGTTGTTCTCTATCTATTATTTCAACTTCATTCCATAGGGATTTCTATGCTTGGTTGGCTTAGGATATTTTTGTAGCCTAGCATATGTGCTGATTCCTTAAGTTTACGTAGTTTCACGTATCATTCTCTATCTATTATTTCAACTTCATCCCATAGGGATTTCTATGCTTGGTCGGCTTAGGAGATTTTTGTAGACTAGCATATGTGCTGATTCCTTAGGTTTACGTAGTTTACAATGTTGTTCTCTATCTATTATTTCAACTTCATCTCATAGCGATGTCTACGCTTGGTCGGCTTAGGAGATTTTTGTAGCCTAGCATATGTGCTGATTCCTTAAGTTTACGTAGTTTCACGTGTCATTCTCTATCTATTGTTTCAACTTCATCCCATAGGGATTTCTATGCTTGGTTGGGTTAGGAGATTTTTGTAGCCTAGCATATGTGCTGATTCCTTAATTTTACGTAGTTTCCAATGTTGTTCTCTATCTATTATTTCAACTTCATTCCATACGGATTTCTATACCTGGTTGGCTTAGGTGATTTTTGTTGTCTAGCATATGTGCTGATTCCTTAAGTTTACGTAGTTTCCAGTGGCGTTCTCTATCTATTATTTCAACTTCATTCCATACGGATTTCTATGCCTGGTTGGCTTAGGAGATTTTTGTTGCCTAGCATATATGCTGATTCCTTAAGTTTACGTAGTTTCCAGTGGCGTTGTCTATCTATTATTTCAACTTCATCTCATAAGGATTTCTATGCCTGGTTCGCTTGGGAGATTTTTGTTGCCTAGCATATGTGCTGATTCCTTAAGTTTACGTAGTTTCCAGTGGCGTTCTTTATCTATTATTTCCACTTCATCCCATAGGGATTTCTTCGCCTGGTCGGCTTAGGAGATTTTTGTTGCCTAACAGATGTGCTGATTCCTTAAGTTTACGTAGTTTCCAATGTTGTTCACTATCTATTATTTCAACTTCATCCTATAGGGATTTCTATGCTTGGTCGGCTTAGGATATTTTTGTAGCCTAGCATATGTGCTGATTCCTTAAGTTTACATAGTTTCCAATGTTGTTCTCTATCTATTATTTCAACTTCATCCCAATAGGGATTTCTATGCTTGGTTGGTTTAGGAGATTTTTGTAGCCTAGAATATGTGCTGATTCCTCAATTTTACGTAGTTTCCAATGTTGTTCTCTATCTATAAATTTCAACTTCATTCCATAGGGATTTCTATGCTTGGTTGGCTTAGGATATTTTTGTAGCCTAGCATATGTGCTGATTCCTTAAGTTTACTTAGTTTCACGTGTCATTCACTATCTATTATTTCAACTTCATCCCAGAGGGATTTCTATGCTTGGTTGGTTTAGGATATTTTTGTAGACTGGCATATGTGCTGATTCCTTAAGTTTACGTAGTTTACAATGTTGTTCTCTATCTATTATTTCAACTTCATTCCATAGCGATTTCTATGCTCAGTCGGCTTAGGAGATTTTTGTAGCCCAGCATATGTGCTGATTCCTTAATTTTACGTTGTTTCCAATGTTGTTCTCTATCTATTATTTCAACGTCATTCCATAGGGATTTCTATGCTTGGTTGGCTTAGGATATTTTTGTAGCCTAGCATATGAGCTGATTCCTTAAGTTTACGTAGTTTCCAATGTTGTTCTCTATCTATTATTTCAACTTCATCCCATAGGGATTTCTATGCTCAGTCGGCTTAGGAGATTTTTGTAGCCCAGCATATGTGCTGATTCCTTAATTTTACGTTGTTTCCAATGTTGTTCTCTATCTATTATTTCAACTTCATTCCATAGGGATTTCTATGCTTGGTTGGGCTTAGGATATTTTGTAGCCTAGCATATGTGCTGATTCCTTAAGTTTACGTAGTTTCCAATGTTGTTCTCTATCTATTATTTCAACTTCATCCCATAGCGATTCTTATGCTCAGTCGGCTTAGGAGATTTTTGTAGCCCAGCATATGTGCTGATTCCTTAATTTTACGTTGTTTCCAATGTTGTTCTCTATCTATTATTTCAACTTCATTCCATAGGGATTTCTATGCTTGGTTGGCTTAGGATATTTTTGTAGCCTAGCATATGAGCTGATTCCTTAAGTTTACGTAGTTTCCAATGTTGTTCTCTATCTATTATTTCAACTTCATCCCATAGCGATTTCTATGCTCAGTCGGCTTAGGAGATTTTTGTAGCCCAGCATATGTGCTGATTCCTTAATTTTACGTTGTTTCCAATGTTGTTCTCTATCTATTATTTCAACTTCATTCCATAGGGATTTCTATGCTTGGTTGGTTTAGGATATTTTGTAGCCTAGCATATGTGCTGATTCCTTAAGTTTACGTAGTTTCCAATGTTGTTCTCTATCTATTATTTCAACTTCATCCCATAGCGATTTCTATGCTCAGTCGGCTTAGGGGATTTTTGTAGCCCAGCATATGTGCTGATTCCTTAATTTTACGTTGTTTCCAATGTGGTTCTCTATCTATTATTTCAACTTCATTCCATAAGGATTTCTATGCTTGGTTGGCTTAGGATATTTTTGTAGCCTAGCATATGTGCTGATTCCTTAAGTTTACGTAGTTTCACGTGTCATTCTCTATCTATTATTTCAACTTCATCCCAGAGGGATTTCTATGCTTGGTTGGTTTAGGATATTTTTGTAGACTAGCATATGTGCTGATTCCTTAAGTTTACGTAGTTTCCAGTGGCGTTCTCTATCTATTATTTCAACTTCATTCCATACTGATTTCTATGCCTGGTTGGCTTAGGAGATATTTGTTGCCTAGCATATGTGCTGATTCCTTAAGTTTACGTAGTTTCCAGTGGCGTTCTCTATCTATTATTTCAACTTCATCTCATAAGGATTTCTATGCCTGGTTCGCTTGGGAGATTTTTGTTGCCTAGCATATGTGCTGATTCCTTAAGTTTACGTAGTTTCCAGTGGCATTCTCTATCTATTATTTCAACTTCATCCCATAGGGATTTCTTCGCCTGGTCGGCTTAGGAGATTTTTGTTGCCTGGCAGATGTGCTGATTCCTTAAGTTTACGTAGTTTCCAATGTTGTTCACTATCTATTATTTCAACTTCATCCTATAGGGATTTCTATGCTTGGTCGGCTTAGGATATTTTTGTAGCCTAGCATATGTGCTGATTCCTTAAGTTTACATAGTTTCCAATGTTGTTCTCTATCTATTATTTCAACTTCATCCCAATAGGGATTTCTATGCTTGGTTGGCTTAGGAGATTTTTGTAGCCTAACATATGTGCTGATTCCTTAATTTTACTTAGTTTCCAATGTTGTTCTCTATCTATTATTTCAACTTCATTCCATAGGGATTTCTATGCTTGGTTGGCTTAGGATATTTTTGTAGCCTAGCATATGTGCTGATTCCTTAAGTTTACGTAGTTTACAATGTTGTTCTATATCTATTATTTCAACTTCATTCCATAGGGATTTCTATTCTTGGTTGGCTTAGGAGATTTTTGTAGCCTAGCATATGTGCTGATTCCTTAAGTTTACGTAGTTTACAATGTTGTTCTCTATCTATTATTTCAACTTCATCCCATAGCGATTTCTATGCTCAGTCGGCTTAGGATATTTTTGTAGCCTAGCATATGTGCTGATTCCTTAAGTTTACGTAGATTCACGTGTCATTCTCTATCTATTATTTCAACTTCATCCCATAGGGATTTCTATGCTTGGTTGGCTTAGGAGATTTTTGTAACCTATCATATGTGCTGATTCCTTAATTTTACTTAGTTTCCAATGTTGTTCTCTATCTATTATTTCAACTTCATTCCATAGGGATTTCTATGCTTGGTTGGCTTAGGATATTTTTGTAGCCTAGCATATGTGCTGATTCCTTAAGTTTACGTAGTTTCACGTGTCATTCTTTATCTATTATTTCAACTTCATTCCATAGGGATTTCAATGCATGGTTGGCTTAGGAGATTTTTGTTGCCTAGCATATCTGCTGATTCCTTAAGTTTACGTAGTTTCCAATGTTGTTCTCTATCTATTATTTCAACTTCATTCCATACGGATTTCTATACCTGGTTGGCTTAGGTGATTTTTGTTGTCTAGCATATGTGCTGATTCCTTAAGTTTACGTAGTTTCCAGTGGCGTTCTCTATCTATTATTTCAACTTCATTCCATACGAATTTCTATGCCTGGTTGGCTTAGGAGATTTTTGTTGCCTAGCATATATACTGATTCCTTAAGTTTACGTAGTTTCCAATGTTGTTCTCTATCTATTATTTAACTTCATCCCATAGCGATTTCTATGCTGGGTCGGCTGAGGACATTTTTGTAACCTAGCATATGTGCTGATTCCTTAAGTTTACGTAGTTTCACGTGTCATTCTCTATGTATTATTTCAACTTCATCACATAGGAATTTCTATGCTTGGTTGGCTTAGGAGATTTTTGTAGCCTAGCATATGTGCTGATTCCTTAATTTTACGTAGTTTCCAATGTTGTTCTCTATCTATTATTTCAACTTCATTCCATAGGGATTTCAATGCTTTGTTGGCTTAGGAGATTTTTTTGCCTAGCATATGTGCTGATTCCTTAAGTTTACGTAGTTTCCAATGTTGTTCCCTATCTATTATTTCAACTTCATTCCATACGGATTTCTATACCTGGTTGGCTTAGGTGATTTTTGTTGTCTAGCATATGTGCTGATTCCTTAAGTTTACGTAGTTTCCAGTGGCGTTCTCTATCTATTATTTCAACTTCATTCCATACTGATTTCTATGCCTGGTTGGCTTAGTAGATTTTTGTTGCCTAGCATATATGCTGATTCCTTAAGTTTACGTAGTTTCCAGTGGCGTTCTCTATCTATTATTTCAACTTCATCTCATAAGGATTTCTATGCCTGGTTCGCTTAGGAGATTTTTGTTGCCTAGCATATGTGCTGATTCCTTAAGTTTACGAAGTTTCCAGTGGCGTTGTTTATCTATTATTTCAACTTCATCCCATAGGGATTTCTTCGCCTGGTCGGCTTAGGAGATTTTTGTTGCCTAGCATATGTGCTGATTCCTTAAGTTTACGTAGTTTACAATGTTGTTCTCTATCTATTATTTCAACTTCATCCCAATAGGGATTTCTATGCTTGGTTGGCTTAGGAGATTTTTGTAGCCTAGCATATGTGCTGATTCCTTAAGCTTACGTAGTTTCCAATGTTGTTCTCTATCTATTATTTCAACTTCATCCCATAGTGATTTCTATGCTTGATCGGCTTGGGATATTTTGTAGCCTAGCATATGTGCTGATTCCTTAAGTTTACGTAATTTCCAATGTTGTTCTCTATCTATTATTTCAATTCATTCCGTAGGGATTTCAATGCCTGGTTGGCTTAGAGATTTTTGTTGCCTAGCATATGTGCTGATTCCTTAAGTTTACGTAGTTTCCAATGTTGTTCTCTATCTATTATTTCAACGTCATTCCATACGGATTTCTATACCTGGTTGACTTAGGTGATTTTTGTTGTCTAGCATATGTGCTGATTCCTTAAGTTTACGTAGTTTCCAGTGGCGTTCTCTATCTATTATTTCAACTTCATTCCATACGGATTTCTATGCCTGGTTGGATTAGGAGATTTTTGTTGCCTAGCATATATGCTGATTCCTTAAGTTTACGTAGTTTCCAGTGGCGTTCTCTATCTATTATTTCAACTTCATCTCATAAGGATTTCTATGCCTGGTTCGCTTGGGAGATTTTGTTGCCTAGCATATGTGCTGATTCCTTCAGTTTACGTAGTTTCCAGTGGCGTTCTTTATCTATTATTTCAACTTCATCCCATAGGGATTTCTACGCCTGGTCGGCTTAGGAGATTTTTGTTGACTAGCATATGTGCTGATTCCTTAAGTTTACGTAGTTTCCAATGATGTTCTCTATCTATTATTTCAACTTCATCCCATAGGGATTTCTATGCTTGGTCGGCTTAGGATATTTTTTTAGCCTAGCATATGTGCTGATTCCTTAAGTTTACGTGGTTTCCAATGTTGTTCTCTAACTATTATTTCAACTTCATTCCATAGGGATTTCTATGCTTGGTCGGCTTAGTATATTTTTGTAGCCTAGCATATGTGCTGATTCCTTAAGTTTACGTGGTTTCCAATGTTGTTCTCTAACTATTATTTCAACTTCATCGCATAGGGATTTCTATGCTTGGTCGGCTTAGTATATTTTTGTAGCCTAGCATATGTGCTGATTCCTTAAGTTTACGTAGTTTCCAATATTGTTCTCTATCTATTATTTCAACTTCATTCCATTGAGATTTCAATGCTTGTTTGGCTTAGTATATTTTTGTAGCCTAGCATATGTGCTGATTCCTTAAGTTTACGTAGTTTCCAATGTTGTTCTCTATCTATTATTTCAACTTCATCCCATAGGGATTTCTACGCTTGTCGGCTTAGGAGATTTTTTGTTGCCTAGCATATGTGCTGATTCTTTAAGTTTACGTAGTTTCCAGTGGCGTTCTCTATCTATTATTTCAACTTCATTCCATAGGGATTTCTATGCTTGGTCGGCTTAGGATATTTTTGTAGCCTAGCATATGTGCTGATTCCTTAAGTTTACGCAGTTTCCAATGTTGTCCTCTATCTATTATTTCAACTTCATCCCATAGGGATTTCTATGCTTGATCGGCTTAGGATATTTTGTAGCCTAGCATATGTGCTGATTCCTTAAGTTTACGTAATTTCCAATGTTGTTCTCTATCTATTATTTCAACTTCATTCCATAGGGATTTCTATGCTTGGTTGGGTAAGGAGATTTTTGTTGCCTAGCATTTGTGCTGATTCCTTAATTTTACGTAGTTTCCAATGTTGTTCTCTATCTATTATTTCAACTTCATTTCCATACGGATTTCTATACCTGGTTGGCTTAGGTGATTTTTGTTGTCTAGCATATGTGCTGATTCCTTAAGTTTACGTAGTTTCCAGTGGCGTTCTCTATCTATTATTTCAACTTCATTCCATACGGATTTCTATGCCTGGTTGGCTTAGGAGATTTTTGTTGCCTAGCATATATGCTGATTCCTTAAGTTTACGTTGTTTCCAGTGGCGTTCTCTATCTATTATTTCAACTTCATCTCATAAGGATTTCTATGCCTGGTTCGCTTGGGAGATTTTTGTTGCCTAGCATATATGCTGATTCCTTAAGTTTACGTTGTTTCCAGTGGCGTTCTCTATCTATTATTTCAACTTCATCCCATAGGAATTTCTACGCCTGGTCGGCTTAGGAGATTTTTGTTGCCTAGCATATGTGCTGATTCCTTAAATTTACGTAGTTTCCAATATTTTTCTCTATCTATTATTTCAACTTCATCCCAATAGGGATTTCTATGCTTGGTTGCCTTAGGAGATTTTTGTAGTCTAGCATTTGTGCTGATTCCTTAAGTTTACGTAGTTTCCAATGTTGTTCTCTATCTATTATTTCAACTTCATCCCATAGGGATTTCTATGCTTGGTCGGCTTAGGATATTTTTTTAGCCTAGCATATGTGCTGATTCCTTAAGTTTACCTGGTTTCCAATGTTGTTCTCTAACTATTATTTCAACTTCATTCCATAGGGATTTCTATGCTTGGTCGGCTTAGGATATTTTTGTAGCCTAGCATATGTGCTGATTCCTTAAGTTTACGTAGTTTCCAATGTTGTTCTCTATCTATTATTTCAACTTCATTCCATTGAGATTTCAATGCTTGTTTGGCTTAGTATATTTTTGTAGCCTAGCATATGTGCTGATTCCTTAAGTTTACGTAGTTTCCAATGTTGTTCTCTATCTATTATTTCAACTTCATCCCATAGGGATTTCTACGCCAGGTCGGCTTAGGAGATTTTTGTTGCCTAGCATATGTGCTGATTCCTTAAATTTACGTAGTTTCCAATGTTATTCTCTATCTATTATTTCAACTTCATCCTATAGGTATTTCTATGCTTGGTCGGCTTAGGATATTTTTGTAGCCTAGCATATGTGCTGATTCCTTAATTTTACGTAGTTTCCAATGTTGTTCTCTATCTATTATTTCAACTTCATTCCATAGGGATTTCAATGCTTTGTTGGCTTAGGAGATTTTTTTGCCTAGCATATGTGCTGATTCCTTAAGTTTACGTAGTTTCCAATGTTGTTCTCTATCTATTATTTCAACTTCATTCCATACGGATTTCTATACCTGGTTGGCTTAGGTGATTTTTGTTGTCTAGCATATGTGCTGATTCCTTAAGTTTACGTAGTTTCCAGTGGCGTTCTCTATCTATTATTTCAACTTCATTCCATACTGATTTCTATGCCTGGTTGGCTTAGTAGATTTTTGTTGCCTAGCATATATGCTGATTCCTTAAGTTTACGTAGTTTCCAGTGGCGTTCTCTATCTATTATTTCAACTTCATCTCATAAGGATTTCTATGCCTGGTTCGCTTAGGAGATTTTTGTTGCCTAGCATATGTGCTGATTCCTTAAGTTTACGAAGTTTCCAGTGGCGTTGTTTATCTATTATTTCAACTTCATCCCATAGGGATTTCTTCGCCTGGTCGGCTTAGGAGATTTTTGTTGCCTAGCATATGTGCTGATTCCTTAAGTTTACGTAGTTTACAATGTTGTTCTCTATCTATTATTTCAACTTCATCCCAATAGGGATTTCTATGCTTGGTTGGCTTAGGAGATTTTTGTAGCCTAGCATATGTGCTGATTCCTTAAGCTTACGTAGTTTCCAATGTTGTTCTCTATCTATTATTTCAACTTCATCCCATAGTGATTTCTATGCTTGATCGGCTTGGGATATTTTGTAGCCTAGCATATGTGCTGATTCCTTAAGTTTACGTAATTTCCAATGTTGTTCTCTATCTATTATTTCAATTCATTCCGTAGGGATTTCAATGCTTGGTTGGCTTAGGAGATTTTTGTTGCCTAGCATATCTGCTGATTCCTTAAGTTTACGTAGTTTCCAATGTTGTTCTCTATCTATTATTTCAACGTCATTCCATACGGATTTCTATACCTGGTTGACTTAGGTGATTTTTGTTGTCTAGCATATGTGCTGATTCCTTAAGTTTACGTAGTTTCCAGTGGCGTTCTCTATCTATTATTTCAACTTCATTCCATACGGATTTCTATGCCTGGTTGGCTTAGGAGATTTTTGTTGCCTAGCATATATGCTGATTCCTTAAGTTTACGTAGTTTCCAGTGGCGTTCTCTATCTATTATTTCAACTTCATCTCATAAGGATTTCTATGCCTGGTTCGCTTGGGAGATTTTGTTGCCTAGCATATGTGCTGATTCCTTCAGTTTACGTAGTTTCCAGTGGCGTTCTTTATCTATTTTTTCAACTTCATCCCATAGGGATTTCTACGCCTGGTCGGCTTAGGAGATTTTTGTTGACTAGCATATGTGCTGATTCCTTAAGTTTACGTAGTTTCCAATGATGTTCTCTATCTATTATTTCAACTTCATCCCATAGGGATTTCTATGCTTGGTCGGCTTAGGATATTTTTTAGCCTAGCATATGTGCTGATTCCTTAAGTTTACGTGGTTTCCAATGTTGTTCTCTAACTATTATTTCAACTTCATTCCATAGGGATTTCTATGCTTGGTCGGCTTAGTATATTTTTGTAGCCTAGCATATGTGCTGATTCCTTAAGTTTACGTAGTTTACAATATTGTTCTCTATCTATTATTTCAACTTCATTCCATTGAGATTTCAATGCTTGTTTGGCTTAGTATATTTTTGTAGCCTAGCATATGTGCTGATTCCTTAAGTTTACGTAGTTTCCAATGTTGTTCTCTATCTATTATTTCAACTTCATCCCATAGGGATTTCTACGTTTGTCGGCTTAGGAGATTTTTGTTGCCTAGCATATGTGCTGATTCCTTAAGTTTACGTAGTTTCCAGTGGCGTTCTCTATCTATTATTTCAACTTCATTCCATAGGGATTTCTATGCTTGGTCGGCTTAGGATATTTTTGTAGCCTAGCATATGTGCTGATTCCTTAAGTTTACGCAGTTTCCAATGTTGTCCTCTATCTATTATTTCAACTTCATCCCATAGGGATTTCTATGCTTGATCGGCTTAGGATATTTTGTAGCCTAGCATATGTGCTGATTCCTTAAGTTTACGTAATTTCCAATGTTGTTCTCTATCTATTATTTCAACTTCATTCCATAGGGATTTCTATGCTTGGTTGGGTAAGGAGATTTTTGTTGCCTAGCATTTGTGCTGATTCCTTAATTTTACGTAGTTTCCAATGTTGTTCTCTATCTATTATTTCAACTTCATTCCATACGGATTTCTATACCTGGTTGGCTTAGGTGATTTTTGTTGTCTAGCATATGTGCTGATTCCTTAAGTTTACGTAGTTTCCAGTGGCGTTCTCTATCTATTATTTCAACTTCATTCCATACGGATTTCTATGCCTGGTTGGCTTAGGAGATTTTTGTTGCCTAGCATATATGCTGATTCCTTAAGTTTACGTTGTTTCCAGTGGCGTTCTCTATCTATTATTTCAACTTCATCTCATAAGGATTTCTATGCCTGGTTCGCTTGGGAGATTTTTGTTGCATAGCATATATGCTGATTCCTTAAGTTTACGTTGTTTCCAGTGGCGTTCTCTATCTATTATTTCAAATTCATCCCATAGGAATTTCTACGCCTGGTCGGCTTAGGAGATTTTTGTTGCCTAGCATATGTGCTGATTCCTTAAATTTACGTAGTTTCCAATATTTTTCTCTATCTATTATTTCAACTTCATCCCAATAGGGATTTCTATGCTTGGTTGCCTTAGGAGATTTTTGTAGTCTAGCATTTGTGCTGATTCCTTAAGTTTACGTAGTTTCCAATGTTGTTCTCTATCTATTATTTCAACTTCATCCCATAGGGATTTCTATGCTTGGTCGGCTTAGGATATTTTTTTAGCCTAGCATATGTGCTGATTCCTTAAGTTTACCTGGTTTCCAATGTTGTTCTCTAACTATTATTTCAACTTCATTCCATAGGGATTTCTATGCTTGGTCGGCTTAGGATATTTTTGTAGCCTAGCATATGTGCTGATTCCTTAAGTTTACGTAGTTTCCAATGTTGTTCTCTATCTATTATTTCAACTTCATTCCATTGAGATTTCAATGCTTGTTTGGCTTAGTATATTTTGTAGCCTAGCATATGTGCTGATTCCTTAAGTTTACGTAGTTTCCAATGTTGTTCTCTATCTATTATTTCAACTTCATCCCATAGGGATTTCTACGCCAGGTCGGCTTAGGAGATTTTTGTTGCCTAGCATATGTGCTGATTCCTTAAATTTACGTAGTTTCCAATGTTATTCTCTATCTATTATTTCAACTTCATCCTATAGGTATTTCTATGCTTGGTCGGCTTAGGATATTTTTGTAGCCTAGCATATGTGCTGATTCCTTAATTTTACGTAGTTTCCAATGTTGTTCTCTATCTATTATTTCAACTTCATTCCATAGGGATTTCAATGCTTTGTTGGCTTAGGAGATTTTTTTGCCTAGCATATGTGCTGATTCCTTAAGTTTACGTAGTTTCCAATGTTGTTCTCTATCTATTATTTCAACTTCATTCCATACGGATTTCTATACCTGGTTGGCTTAGGTGATTTTTGTTGTCTAGCATATGTGCTGATTCCTTAAGTTTACGTAGTTTCCAGTGGCGTTCTCTATCTATTATTTCAACTTCATTCCATACTGATTTCTATGCCTGGTTGGCTTAGTAGATTTTTGTTGCCTAGCATATATGCTGATTCCTTAAGTTTACGTAGTTTCCAGTGGCGTTCTCTATCTATTATTTCAACTTCATCTCATAAGGATTTCTATGCCTGGTTCGCTTAGGAGATTTTTGTTGCCTAGCATATGTGCTGATTCCTTAAGTTTACGAAGTTTCCAGTGGCGTTGTTTATCTATTATTTCAACTTCATCCCATAGGGATTTCTTCGCCTGGTCGGCTTAGGAGATTTTTGTTGCCTAGCATATGTGCTGATTCCTTAAGTTTACGTAGTTTACAATGTTGTTCTCTATCTATTATTTCAACTTCATCCCAATAGGGATTTCTATGCTTGGTTGGCTTAGGAGATTTTTGTAGCCTAGCATATGTGCTGATTCCTTAAGCTTACGTAGTTTCCAATGTTGTTCTCTATCTATTATTTCAACTTCATCCCATAGTGATTTCTATGCTTGATCGGCTTGGGATATTTTGTAGCCTAGCATATGTGCTGATTCCTTAAGTTTACGTAATTTCCAATGTTGTTCTCTATCTATTATTTCAATTCATTCCGTAGGGATTTCAATGCTTGGTTGGCTTAGGAGATTTTTGGTACTGTTCCATATCTACTGATTCTTGGTTACGTAGTTTCCAATGTTGTTCTCTATCTATTATTTCAACGTCATTCCATACGGATTTCTATACCTGGTTGACTTAGGTGATTTTTGTTGTCTAGCATATGTGCTGATTCCTTAAGTTTACGTAGTTTCCAGTGGCGTTCTCTATCTATTATTTCAACTTCATTCCATGCGGATTTCTATGCCTGGTTGGCTTAGGAGATTTTTGTTGCCTAGCATATGCTGATTCCTTAAGTTTACGTAGTTTCCAGTGGCGTTCTCTATCTATTATTTCAACTTCATCTCATAAGGATTTCTATGCCTGGTTCGCTTGGGAGATTTTGTTGCCTAGCATATGTGCTGATTCCTTCAGTTTACGTAGTTTCCAGTGGCGTTCTTTATCTATTTTTTCAACTTCATCCCATAGGGATTTCTACGCCTGGTCGGCTTAGGAGATTTTTGTTGACTAGCATATGTGCTGATTCCTTAAGTTTACGTAGTTTCCAATGATGTTCTCTATCTATTATTTCAACTTCATCCCATAGGGATTTCTATGCTTGGTCGGCTTAGGATATTTTTTAGCCTAGCATATGTGCTGATTCCTTAAGTTTACGTGGTTTCCAATGTTGTTCTCTAACTATTATTTCAACTTCATTCCATAGGGATTTCTATGCTTGGTCGGCTTAGGATATTTTTGTAGCCTAGCATATGTGCTGATTCCTTAAGTTTACGCAGTTTCCAATGTTGTCCTCTATCTATTATTTCAACTTCATCCCATAGGGATTTCTATGCTTGATCGGCTTAGGATATTTTGTAGCCTAGCATATGTGCTGATTCCTTAAGCTTACTTAGATTCCAATGTTGTTCTCTATCTATTATTTCAACTTCATCCCATAGGGATTTCTATGCTTGATCGGCTTAGGATATTTTGTAGCCTAGCATATGTGCTGATTCCTTAAGTTTACGTAATTTCCAATGTTGTTCTCTATCTATTATTTCAAATTCATTCCATAGGGATTTCAATGCTTGGTTGGCTTAGGAGATTTTTGTAGCCTAGCATTTGTGCTGATTCCTTAAGTTTTCGTAGTTTCCAATGTTGTTCTCTATCTATTATTTCAACTTCATCCCATAGGGATTTCTATGCTTGGTCGGCTTAGGATATTTTTTTAGCCTAGCATATGTGCTGATTCCTTAAGTTTACGTGGTTTCCAATGTTGTTCTCTAACTATTATTTCAAGTTCATTCTATAGGGATTTCTATGCTTGGTCGGCTTAGGATATTTTTGTAGCCTAGCATATGTGCTGATTCCTTAAGTTTACGTAGTTTCCAGTGGCGTTCTTTATCTATTATTTCAACTTCATCCCATAGGGATTTCTTCGCCTGGTCGGCTTCGGAGATTTTTGTTGCCTGGCAGATGTGCTGATTCCTTAAGTTTACGTAGTTTCCAATGTTGTTCACTATCTATTATTTCAACTTCATCCTATAGGGATTTCTATGCTTGGTTGGCTTAGGAGATTTTTGTAGCCTAGCATTTGTGCTGATTCCTTAAGTTTACGTAGTTTCCAATGTTGTTCTCTATCTATTATTTCAACTTCATCCCATTAGGGATTTCTATGCTTGGTTGGCTTAGGAGATTTTTGTTGCCTAGCATATGTGCTGATTCCTTAAGTTTACGTAGTTTCAAGTGGCGTTCTCTATCTATTATTTCAACTTCATTCCATAGGGATTTCTATGCTTGGTCGGCTTAGGATATTTTTGTAGCCTATCATATGTGCTGATTCTTTAAGTTTACGTAATTTCCAATGTTGTTCTCTATCTATTATTTCAACTTCATTCCATAGGGATTTCTATGCTTGGTCGGCTTAGGATATTTTTGTAGCCTAGCATATGTGCTGATTCCTTAAGCTTACTTAGATTCCAATGTTGTTCTCTATCTATTATTTCAACTTCATTCCATACGGATTTCTATACCTTGGTTGGCTTAGGTGATTTTTGTTGTCTAGCATATGTGCTGATTCCTTAAGTTTACGTAGTTTCCAGTGGCGTTCTCTATCTATTATTTCAACTTCATTCCATACGGATTTCTATGCCTGGTTGGCTTAGAAGATTTTTGTTGCCTAGCATATATGCTGATTCCTTAAGTTTACGTAGTTTCCAATGGCGTTCTCTGTCTATTATTTCAACGTCATTCCATACGGATTTCTATACCTGGTTGACTTAGGTGATTTTTGTTGTCTAGCATATGTGCTGATTCCTTAAGTTTACGTAGTTTCCAGTGGCGTTCTCTATCTATTATTTAAACTTCATTCCATACGGATTTCTATGCCTGGTTGGCTTAGGAGATTTTTGTTGCCTAGCATATGTGCTGATTCCTTAAGTTTACGTAGTATCCAGTGGCGTTCTTTATCTATTATTTCAACTTCATCCCATAGGGATTTCTACGCCTGGTCGGCTTAGGAGATTTTTGTTGCCTAGCATATGTGCTGATTCCTTAAATTTACGTAGTTTCCAATGTTATTCTCTATCTATTATTTCAACTTCATCCTATAGGGATTTCTATGCTTGGTCGGCTTAGGATATTTTTGTAGCCTAGCATATGTGCTGATTCCTTAAGTTTACATAGTTTCCAATATTTTTTCTCTATCTATTATTTCAACTTCATCCCAATAGGGATTTCTATGCTTGGTTGGCATAGGAGATTTTTGTAGCCTAGCATTTGTGCTGATTCCTTAAGTTTACGTAGTTTCCAATGTTGTTCTCTATCTATTATTTCAACTTCATCCCATAGGGATTTCTATGCTTGGTCGGCTTAGGATATTTTTTTAGCCTAGCATATGTGCTGATTCCTTAAGTTTACGTGGTTTCCAATGTTGTTCTCTAACTATTATTTCAAGTTCATTCTATAGGGATTTCTATGCTTGGTCGGCTTAGGATATTTTTGTAGCCTAGCATATGGGCTGATTCCTTAAGTTTACGTAGTTTCCAGTGGCGTTCTTTATCTATTATTTCAACTTCATCCCATAGGGATTTCTTCGCCTGGTCGGCTTAGGAGATTTTTGTTGCCTGGCAGATGTGCTGATTCCTTAAGTTTACGTAGTTTCCAATGTTGTTCACTATCTATTATTTCAACTTCATCCTATAGGGATTTCTATGCTTGGTTGGCTTAGGAGATATTTGTAGCCTAGCATTTGTGCTGATTCCTTAAGTTTACGTAGTTTCCAATGTTGTTCTCTATCTATTATTTCAACTTCATCCCATAGGGATTTCTACGTTTTGTCGGCTTAGGAGATTTTTGTTGCCTAGCATATGTGCTGATTCCTTAAGTTTACGTAGTTTCCAGTGGCATTCTCTATCTATTATTTCAACTTCATTCCATAGGGATTTCTATGCTTGGTCGGCTTAGGATATTTTTGTAGCCTAGCATATGTGCTGATTCCTTAAGTTTACGCAGTTTCCAATGTTGTCCTCTATCTATTATTTCAACTTCATCCCATAGGGATTTCTATGCTTGATCGGCTTAGGATATTTTGTAGCCTAGCATATGTGCTGATTCCTTAAGCTTACTTAGATTCCAATGTTGTTCTCTATCTATTATTTCAACTTCATCCCATAGGGATTTCTATGCTTGATCGGCTTAGGATATTTTGTAGCCTAGCATATGTGCTGATTCCTTAAGTTTACGTAATTTCCAATGTTGTTCTCTATCTATTATTTCAAATTCATTCCATAGGGATTTCAATGCTTGGTTGGCTTAGGAGATTTTTGTAGCCTAGCATTTGTGCTGATTCCTTAAGTTTTCGTAGTTTCCAATGTTGTTCTCTATCTATTATTTCAACTTCATCCCATAGGGATTTCTATGCTTGGTCGGCTTAGGATATTTTTTTAGCCTAGCATATGTGCTGATTCCTTAAGTTTACGTGGTTTCCAATGTTGTTCTGTAACTATTATTTCAACTTCATTCCATAGGGATTTCTATGCTTGGTCGGCTTAGGATATTTTTGTAGCTTAGGATATGTGCTGATTCCTTAAGTTTACGTAGTTTCCAATGTTGTTCTCTATCTATTATTTCAACTTCATTCCATTGAGATTTCAATGCTTGTTTGGCTTAGTATATTTTTGTAGCCTAGCATATATGCTGATTCCTTAAGTTTACGTAGTTTCCAATGTTGTTCTCTATCTATTATTTCAACTTCATCCCATAGGGATTTCTACGCTTGTCGGCTTAGGAGATTTTTGTTGCCTAGCATATGTGCTGATTCCTTAAGTTTACGTAGTTTCCAGTGGCGTTCTCTATCTATTATTTCTACTTCATTCCATAGGGATTTCTATGCTTGGTCGGCTTAGGATATTTTTGTAGCCTAGCATATGTGCTGATTCCTTAAGTTTACGCAGTTTCCAATGTTGTCCTCTATCTATTATTTCAACTTCATCCCATAGGGATTTCTATGCTTGATCGGCTTAGGATATTTTGTAGCCTAGCATATGTGCTGATTCCTTAAGTTTACGTAATTTCCAATGTTGTTCTCTATCTATTATTTCAACTTCATTCCACAGGGATTTCAATGCTTGGTTGGCTTAGGAGATTTTTGTTGCCTAGCATATCTGCTGATTCCTTAAGTTTACGTAGTTTCCAATGTTGTTCTCTGTCTATTATTTCAACGTCATTCCATACGGATTTCTATACCTGGTTGACTTAGGTGATTTTTGTTGTCTAGCATATGTGCTGATTCCTTAAGTTTACGTAGTTTCCAGTGGCGTTCTCTATCTATTATTTAAACTTCATTCCATACGGATTTCTATGCCTGGTTGGCTTAGGAGATTTTTGTTGCCTAGCATATGTGCTGATTCCTTAAGTTTACGTAGTATCCAGTGGCGTTCTTTATCTATTATTTCAACTTCATCCCATAGGGATTTCTACGCCTGGTCGGCTTAGGAGATTTTTGTAGCCTAGCATATGTGCTGATTCCTTAAGTTTACATAGTTTCCAATATTTTTCTCTATCTATTATTTCAACTTCATCCCAATAGGGATTTCTATGCTTGGTTGGCTTAGAGATTTTTGTAGCCTAGCATTTGTGCTGATTCCTTAAGTTTACGTAGTTTCCAATGTTGTTCTCTATCTATTATTTCAACTTCATCCCATAGGGATTTCTATGCTTGGTCGGCTTAGGATATTTTTTTAGCCTAGCATATGTGCTGATTCCTTAAGTTTACGTGGTTTCCAATGTTGTTCTCTAACTATTATTTCAAGTTCATTCTATAGGGATTTCTATGCTTGGTCGGCTTAGGATATTTTTGTAGCCTAGCATATGGGCTGATTCCTTAAGTTTACGTAGTTTCCAGTGGCGTTCTTTATCTATTATTTCAACTTCATCCCATAGGGATTTCTTCGCCTGGTCGGCTTAGGAGATTTTTGTTGCCTGGCAGATGTGCTGATTCCTTATGTTTACGTAGTATCCAATGCTGTTCACTATCTATTATTTCAACTTCATCCTATAGGGATTTCTATGCTTGGTTGGCTTAGGAGATTTTTGTAGCCTAGCATTTGTGCTGATTCCTTAAGTTTACGTAGTTTCCAATGTTGTTCTCTATCTATTATTTCAACTTCATCCCAATAGGGATTTCTATGCTTGGTTGGCTTAGGAGATTTTTGTTGCCTAGCATATGTGCTGATTCCTTAAGTTTACGTAGTTTCAAGTGGCGTTCTCTATCTATTATTTCAACTTCATTCCATAGGGATTTCTATGCTTGGTCGGCTTAGGATATTTTTGTAGCCTATCATATGTGCTGATTCTTTAAGTTTACGTAATTTCCAATGTTGTTCTCTATATATTATTTCAACTTCATTCCATAGGGATTTCTATGCTTGGTCGGCTTAGGATATTTTTGTAGCCTAGCATATGTGCTGATTCCTTAAGCTTACTTAGATTCCAATGTTGTTCTCTATCTATTATTTCAACTTCATCCCATAGGGATTTCTATGCTTGGTCGGCTTAGGATATTTTTTTAGCCTAGCATATGTGCTGATTAATTAAGTTTACGTGGTTTCCAATGTTGTTCTCTAACTATTATTTCAAGTTCATTCTATAGGGATTTCTATGCTTGGTCGGCTTAGGATATTTTTGTAGCCTAGCATATGGGCTGATTCCTTAAGTTTACGTAGTTTCCAGTGGCGTTCTTTATCTATTATTTCAACTTCATCCCATAGGGATTTCTTCGCCTGGTCGGCTTAGGAGATTTTTTGTTGCCTGGCAGATGTGCTGATTCCTTAAGTTTACGTAGTTTCCAATGCTGTTCACTATCTATTATTTCAACTTCATCCTATAGGGATTTCTATGCTTGGTTGGCTTAGGAGATTTTTGTAGCCTAGCATTTGTGCTGATTCCTTAAGTTTACGTAGTTTCCAATGTTGTTCTCTATCTATTATTTCAACTTCATCCCAATAGGGATTTCTATGCTTGGTTGGCTTAGGAGATTTTTGTTGCCTAGCATATGTGCTGATTCCTTAAGTTTACGTAGTTTCCAAGTGGCGTTCTCTATCTATTATTTCAACTTCATTCCATAGGGATTTCTATGCTTGGTCGGTTTAGGATATTTTTGTAGCCTATCATATGTGCTGATTCTTTAAGTTTACGTAATTTCCAATGTTGTTCTCTATCTATTATTTCAACTTCATTCCATAGGGATTTCTATGCTTGGTCGGCTTAGGATATTTTTGTAGCCTAGCATATGTGCTGATTCCTTAAGCTTACTTAGATTCCAATGTTGTTCTCTATCTATTATTTCAACTTCATTCCATACGGATTTCTATACCTGGTTGGCTTAGGTGATTTTTGTTGTCTAGCATATGTGCTGATTCCTTAAGTTTACGTAGTTTCCAGTGGCGTTCTCTATCTATTATTTCAACTTCATTCCATACGGATTTCTATGCCTGGTTGGCTTAGAAGATTATTGTTGCCTAGCATATATGCTGATTCCTTAAGTTTACGTAGTTTCCAATGCCGTTCTCTGTCTATTATTTCAACTTCATCTCATAAGGATTTCTATGCTTGATCGGCTTGGGATATTTTGTAGCCTAGCATATGTGCTGATTCCTTAAGTTTACGTAATTTCCAATGTTGTTCTCTATCTATTATTTCAATTCATTCCATAGGGATTTCAATGCTTGGTTGGCTTAGGAGATTTTTGTTGCCTAGCATATCTGCTGATTCCTTAAGTTTACGTAGTTTCCAATGTTGTTCTCTATCTATTCTTTCAACGTCATTCCATACGGATTTCTATACCTGGTTGACTTAGGTGATTTTTGTTGTCTAGCATATGTGCTGATTCCTTAAGTTTACTTAGTTTCCAGTGGCGTTCTCTATCTATTATTTCAACTTCATTCCATACGGATTTCTATGCCTGGTTGGCTTAGGAGATTTTTGTTGCCTAGCATATATGCTGATTCCTTAAGTTTACGTAGTTTCCAGTGGCGTTCTCTATCTATTATTTCAACTTCATCTCATAAGGATTTCTATGCCTGGTTCGCTTGGGAGATTTTGTTGCCTAGCATATGTGCTGATTCCTTCAGTTTACGTAGTTTCCAGTGGCGTTCTTTATCTATTATTTCAATTTCATCCCATAGGGATTTCTACGCCTGGTCGGCTTAGGAGATTTTTGTTGACTAGCATATGTGCTGATTCCTTAAGTTTACGTAGTTTCCAATGATGTTCCTCTATCTATTATTTCAGCTTCATCCCATAGGGATTTCTATGCTTGGTCGGCTTAGGATATTTTTTTAGCCTAGCATATGTGCTGATTCCTTAAGTTTACGTGGTTTCCAATGTTGTTCTGTAACTATTATTTCAACTTCATTCCATAGGGATTTCTATGCTTGGTCGGCTTAGGATATTTTTGTAACCTAGCATATGTGCTGATTCCTTAAGTTTACGTAGTTTCCAATGTTGTTCTCTATCTATTATTTCAACTTCATTCCATTGAGATTTCAATGCATGTTTGGCTTAGTATATTTTTGTAGCCTAGCATATGTGCTGATTCCTTAAGTTTACGTAGTTTCCAATGTTGTTCTCTATCTATTATTTCAACTTCATCCCATTGGGATTTCTACGATTGTCGGCTTAGGAGATTTTTGTTGCCTAGCATATGTGCTGATTACTTAAGTTTACGTAGTTTCCAGTGGCGTTCTCTATCTATTATTTCAACTTCATTCCATAGGGATTTCTATGCTTGGTCGGCTTAGGATATTTTTGTAGCCTAGCATATGTGCTGATTCCTTAAGTTTACGCAGTTTCCAATGTTGTCCTCTATCTATTATTTCAACTTCATCCCATAGGGATTTCTATGCTTGATCGGCTTAGGATATTTTGTAGCCTAGCATATGTGCTGATTCCTTAAGTTTACGTAATTTCCAATGTTGTTCTCTATCTATTATTTCAACTTCATTCCATAGGGATTTCAATGCTTGGTTGGCTTAGGAGATTTTTGTTGCCTAGCATATCTGCTGATTCCTTAAGTTTACGTAGTTTCCAATGTTTTTCTCTGTCTATTATTTCAACGTCATTCCATACGGATTTGTATACCTGTTTGACTTAGGTGATTTTTGTTGTCTAGCATATGTGCTGATTCCTTAAGTTTACGTAGTTTCCAGTGGCGTTCTCTATCTATTATTTAAACTTCATTCCATACGGATTTCTATGCCTGGTTGGCTTAGGAGATTTTTGTTGCCTAGCATATGTGCTGATTCCTTAAGTTTACGTAGTATCCAGTGGCGTTCTTTATATCTATTATTTCAACTTCATCCCAATAGGGATTTCTACGCCTGGTCGGCTTAGGAGATTTTTGTTGCCTAGCATATTTGTGCTGATTCCTTAAATTTACGTAGTTTCCAATGTTATTCTCTATCTATTATTTCAACTTCATCCTATAGGGATTTCTATGCTTGGTCGGCTTAGGATATTTTTGTAGCCTAGCATATGTGCTGATTCCTTAAGTTTACATAGTTTCCAATATTTTTCTCTATCTATTATTTCAACTTCATCCCAATAGGGATTTCTATGCTTAGTCGGCTTAGGAGATTTTTGTAGCCTAGCATTTATTGCTGATTCCTTAAGTTTACGTAGTTTCCAATTTTGTTCTCTATCTATTATTTCAACTTCATCCCATAGGGATTTCTATGCTTGGTCGGCTTAGGATATTTTTTTAGCCTAGCATATGTGCTGTTTCCTTAAGTTTACGTGGTTTCCAATGTTGTTCTCTAACTATTATTTCAAGTTCATTCTATAGGGATTTCTATGTTTGGTCGGCTTAGGATATTTTTTGTAGCCTAGCATATGGGCTGATTCCTTAAGTTTACGTAGTTTCCAGTGGCGTTCTTTATCTATTATTTCAACTTCATCCCATAGGGATTTCTTCGCCTGGTCGGCTTAGGAGATTTTTGTTGCCTGGCAGATGTGCTGATTCCTTAAGTTTACGTAGTTTCCAATGCTGTTCACTATCTATTATTTCAACTTCATCCTATAGGGATTTCTATGCTTGGTTGGCTTAGGAGATTTTTTGTAGCCTAGCATTTGTGCTGATTCCTTAAGTTTACGTAGTTTCCAATGTTGTTCTCTATCTATTATTTCAACTTCATCCCAATAGGGATTTCTATGCTTGGTTGGCTTAGGAGATTTTTGTTGCCTAGCATATGTGCTGATTCCTTAAGTTTACGTAGTTTCAAGTGGCGTTCTCTATCTATTATTTCAACTTCATTCCATAGGGATTTCTATGCTTGGTCGGCTTAGGATATTTTTGTAGCCTATCATATGTGCTGATTCCTTAAGTTTACGTAATTTCCAATGTTGTTCTCTATCTATTATTTCAACTTCATTCCATAGGGATTTCTATGCTTGGTCGGCTTAGGATATTTTTGTAGCCTAGCATATGTGCTGATTCCTTAAGCTTACTTAGATTCCAATGTTGTTCTCTATCTATTATTTCAACTTCATTCCATACGGATTTCTATACCTGGTTGGCTTAGGTGATTTTTGTTGTCTAGCATATGTGCTGATTCCTTAAGTTTACGTAGTTTCCAGTGGCGTTCTCTATCTATTATTTCAACTTCATTCCATACGGATTTCTATGCCTGGTTGGCTTAGAAGATTTTTGTTGCCTAGCATATATGCTGATTCCTTAAGTTTACGTAGTTTCCAATGACGTTCTCTGTCTATTATTTCAACTTCATCTCATAAGGATTTCTATGCCTGGTTCGCTTGGGAGATTTTTGTTGCCTAGCATATGTGCTGATTCCTTAAGTTTACGTAGTTTCCAGTGGCGTTCTTTATCTATTATTTCAACTTCATCCCATAGGGATTTCTACGCCTGGTCGGCTTAGGAGATTTTTGTTGCCTAGCATATATGCTGATTCCTTAAGTTTACGTAGTTTCCAATGTTGTTCTCTATCTATTATTTCAACTTCATTCTATAGGGATTTCTATGCTTGATCGGCTTAGGATATTTTTGTAGCCTAGCATATGTGCTGATTTCTTAAGTTTACATAGTTTCCAATATTGTTCTCTATCTATTATTTCAACTTCATCCCAATAGGGATTTCTATGCTTGGTTGGCTTAGGAGATTTTTGTAGCCTAGCATATGTGCTGATTCCTTAAGCTAACGTAGTTTCCAATGTTGTTCTCTATCTATTATTTCAACTTCATCCTATAGGGATTTCTATGCTTGGTCGGCTTTGGATATTTTTGTAGCCTAGCATATGTGCTGATTCCTTAAGTTTACGTAGTTTCCAATGTTGTTCTCTATCTATTATTTCAACTTCATTCCATACGGATTTCTATACCTGGTTGGCTTAGGAGCTTTTTGTTGCCTAGCATAAATGCTGATTCCTTAAGTTTACGTAGTTTCCAGTGGCGTTCTTTATCTATTATTTCAACTTCATCCCATAGGGATTTCTACGCCTGGTCGGTTTAGGAGATTTTTGTTGCCTAGCATATGTGCTGATTCCTTAAGTTTACGTAGTTTCCAATGATGTTCTCTATCTATTATGTCAACTTCATCCCATAGGGAGTTCTATGCTTGGTCGGCTTAGGATATTTTTTTAGCCTAGCATATGTGCTGATTCCTTAAGCTTACGTGGTTTCCAATGTTGTTCTCTAACTATTTTTTCAACTTCATTCCATAGGGATTTCTATGCTTGGTCGGCTTAGGATATTTTTGTAGCCTAGCATATGTGCTGATTCCTTAATTTTACGTAGTTTCCAATGTTGTTCTCTATCTATTATTTCAACTTCATTCCATTGAGATTTCAATGCTTGTTTGGCTTAGTATATTTTTGTAGCCTAGCATATGTGCTGATTCCTTAAGTTTACGTAGTTTCCAATGTTGTTCTCTATCTATTATTTCAACTTCATCCCATAGGGATTTCTACGCTTGTCGGCTTAGGAGATTTTTGTTGCCTAGCATATGTGCTGATTCCTTAAGTTTACGTAGTTTCCAGTGGCGTTCTCTATCTATTATTTCAACTTCATTCCATAGGGATTTCTATGCTTGGTCGGCTTAGGATATTTTTGTAGCCTAGCATATGTGCTGATTCCTTAAGTTTACGCAGTTTCCAATGTTGTCCTCTATCTATTATTTCAACTTCATCCCATAGGGATTTCTATGCTTGATCGGCTTAGGATATTTTGTAGCCTAGCATATGTGCTGATTCCTTAAGCTTACGTAGTTTCCAATGTTGTTCTCTATCTATTATTTCAACTTCATCCCATAGGGATTTCTATGCTTGATCGGCTTAGGATATTTTGTAGCCTAGCATATCTGCTGATTCCTTAAGTTTACGTAATTTCCAATGTTGTTCTCTATCTATTATTTCAACTTCATTCCATAGGGATTTCAATGCTTGGTTGGCTTAGGAGATTTTTGTTGCCTAGCATATCTGCTGATTCCTTAAGTTTACGTAGTTTCCAATGTTGTTCTCTATCAATTAATTCAACGTCATTCCATACGGATTTCTATACCTGGTTGACTTAGGTGATTTTTGTTGTCTAGCATATGTGCTGATTCCTTAAGTTTACGTAGTTTCCAGTGGCGTTATCTATCTATTATTTCAACTTCATTCCATACGGATTTCTATGCCTGGTTGGCTTAGGAGATTTTTGTTGCCTAACATATATGCTGATTCCTTAAGTTTACGTCGTTTCCAGTGGCGTTCTCTATCTATTATTTCAACTTCATCTCATTAGGATTTCTATGCCTGGTTGGCTTGGGAGATTTTTGTTGCCTAGCATATGTGCTGATTCCTTAAGTTTACGTAGTTTCCAGTGGCGTTCTTTATCTATTATTTCAACTTCATCCCATAGGGATTTCTACGCCTGGTCGGCTTAGGAGATTTTTGTTGACTAGCATATGTGCTGATTCCTTAAATTTACGTAGTTTCCAATGTTGTTCTCTATCTATTATTTCAACTTCATCCTATAGGGATTTCTATGCTTGGTCGGCTTAGGATATTTTTGTAGCCTAGCATGTGTGCTGATTCCTTAAGTTTACATAGTTTCCAATATTTTTCTCTATCTATTATTTCAACTTCATCCCAAAAGGGATTTCTATGCTTGGTTGTCTTAGGAAATTTTTGTAGCCTAGCATTTGTGCTGTTTCCTTAAGTTTACGTAGTTTCCAATGTTGTTCTCTATCTATTATTTCAACTTCATTCCATTGAGATCTCAATGCTTGATTGGCTTAGTATATTTTTGTAGCCTAGCATATGTGCTGATTCCTTAAGTTTACGTAGTTTCCAATGTTGTTCTCTATCTATTATTTCAACTTCATCCCATAGGGATTTCTACGCTTGTCGGCTTAGGAGATTTTTGTTGCCTAGCATATGTGCTGATTCCTTAAGTTTACGTAGTTTCCAGTGGCGTTCCCTATCTATTATTTCAACTTCATTCCATAGGGATTTCTATGCTTGGTCGGCTTAGGATATTTTTGTAGCCTAGCATATGTGCTGATTCCTTAAGTTTACGCAGTTTCCAATGTTGTTCTCTATCTATTATTTCAACTTCTTCCCATAGATATTTCTATGCTTGATCGGCTTAGGATATTTTGTAGCCTAGCATATGTGCTGATTCCTTAAGTTTACGTAATTTCCAATGTTGTTCTCTATCTATTATTTCAACTTCATTCCATAGGGATTTCTATGCTTGGTCGGCTTAGGATATTTTTGTAGCCTAGCATATGTGCTGATTCCTTAAGTTTACGTAGTTTCCAATGTTGTTCTCTATCTATTATTTCAACTTCATTCCATACGGATTTCTATACCCGGTTGGCTTAGGTGATTTTTGTTGTCTAGCATATGTGCTGATTCCTTAAGTTTACGTAGTTTCCAGTGGCGTTCTCTATCTATTATTTCAACTTCATTCCATACGGATTTCTATGCCTGGTTGGCTTAGGAGATTTTTGTTGCCTAGCATATATGCTGATTCCTTAAGTTTACGTAGTTTCCAGTGGCGTTCTCTGTCTATTATTTCAACTTCATCTCGTAAGGATTTCTATGCCTGGTTCGCTTGGGAGATTTTTGTTGCCTAGCATATGTGCTGATTCCTTAAGTTTACGTAGTATCCAGTGGCGTTCTTTATCTATTATTTCAACTTCATCACATAGGGATTTCTACGCCTGGTCGGCTTAGGAGATTTTTGTTGCCTAGCATATGTGCTGATTCCTTAAGTTTACGTAGTTTCCAATGTTGTTCTCTATCTATTATTTCAACTTCATCCTATAGGGATTTCTATGCTTGGTCGGCTTAGGATATTTTTGTAGCCTAGCATATGTGCTGATTCCTTAAATTTACGTAGTTTCCAGTGGCGTTCTCTATCTGTTATTTCAACTTCATTCCATAGGGATTTCTATGCTTGGTCGGTTTAGGATATTTTTGTAGCCTACCATATGTGCTGATTCCTTAAGTTTACGCTGTTTCCAATATTGTTCTCTATCTATTATTTCAACTTCATCCCATAGGGTTTTCTATGCTTGATCGGCTTAGGATATTTTGTAGCCTAGCATATGTGCTGATTCCTTAAGTTTACTTAATTTCCAATATTGTTCTCTATCTATTATTTCAACTTCATTCCATAGGGATTTCTATGCTTGGTCGGCTTAGGATATTTTTGTAGCCTAGCATATGTGCTGATTCCTTAAGTTTACGTAGTTTCCAATGTTGTTCTCTATCTATTATTTCAACTTCATTCCATACGGATTTCTATACCTGGTTGGCTTAGGTGATTTTTGTTTTCTAGCATATGTGCTGATTCCTTAAGTTTACATAGTTTCCAGTGGCGTTCTCTATCTATTATTTCAACTTCATTCCATACGGATTTCTATGCCTGGTTGGCTTAGGAGGTTTTTGTTGCCTAGCATATATGCTGATTCCTTAAGTTTACGTAGTTTCCAGTGACGTTCTCTGTCTATTATTTCAACTTCATCTCATAAGGATTTCTATGCCTGGTTCGCTTGGGAGATTTTTGTTGCCTAGCATATGTGCTGATTCCTTAAGTTTACGTAGTATCCAGTGGCGTTCTTTATCTATTATTTCAACTTCATCACATAGGGATTTCTACGCCTGGTCGGCTTAGGAGATTTTTGTTGCCTAGCATATGTGCTGATTCCTTAAGTTTACGTAGTTTCCAATGTTGTTCTCTATCTATTATTTCAACTTCATCCTATAGGGATTTCTATGCTTGGTCGGCTTAGGATATTTTTGTAGCCTAGCATATGTGCTGATTCCTTAAATTTACGTAGTTTCCAGTGGCGTTCTCTATCTGTTATTTCAACTTCATTCCATAGGGATTTCTATGCTTGGTCGGTTTAGGATATTTTTGTAGCCTACCATATGTGCTGATTCCTTAAGTTTACGCTGTTTCCAATATTGTTCTCTATCTATTATTTCAACTTCATCCCATAGGGTTTTCTATGCTTGATCGGCTTAGGATATTTTGTAGCCTAGCATATGTGCTGATTCCTTAAGTTTACTTAATTTCCAATGTTGTTCTCTATCTATTATTTCAACTTCATTCCATAGGGATTTCTATGCTTGGTCGGCTTAGGATATTTTTGTAGCCTAGCATATGTGCTGATTCCTTAAGTTTACGTAGTTTCCAATGTTGTTCTCTATCTATTATTTCAACTTCATTCCATACGGATTTCTATACCTGGTTGGCTTAGGTGATTTTTGTTTTCTAGCATATGTGCTGATTCCTTAAGTTTACATAGTTTCCAGTGGCGTTCTCTATCTATTATTTCAACTTCATTCCATACGGATTTCTATGCCTGGTTGGCTTAGGAGGTTTTTGTTGCCTAGCATATATGCTGATTCCTTAAGTTTACGTAGTTTCCAGCGGCGTTCTCTATCTATTATTTCAACTTCATCTCATAAGGATTTCTATGCCTGGTTCGCTTGGGAGATTTTTGTTGCCTAGCATATGTGCTGATTCCTTAAGTTTACGTAGTTTCCAGTGGCGTTCTTTATCTATTATTTCAACTTCATCCCATAGGGATTTCTACGCCTGGTCGGTTTAGGAGATTTTTGTTGACTAGCATATGTGCTGATTCCTTAAGTTTACGTAGTTTCCAATGTTGTTCTCTATCTATTATTTCAACTTCATCCTATAGGGATTTCTATGCTTGGTCGGCTTAGGATATTTTTGTAGCCTAGCATATGTGCTGATTCCTTAAGTTTACATAGTTTCCAATATTGTTCTCTATCTATTATTTCAACTTCATCCCAATAGGGATTTCTATGCTTGGTTGGCTTAGGAGATTTTTGTAGCCTAGCATATGTGCTGATTCCTTAAGCTTACGTAGTTTCCAATGTTGTTCTCTATCTATTATTTCAACTTCATCCCATAGGGATTTCTATGCTTGGTCGGCTTAGGATATTTTTTTAGCCTAGCATATGTGCTGATTCCTTAAGTTTTCGTGGTTTCCAATGTTGTTCTCTAACTATTATTTCAACTTCATTCCATAGGGATTCCTATGCTTGGTCAGCTTAGGATATTTTTGTAGCCTAGCATATGTGCTGATTCCTTAAGTTTACGTAGTTTCCAATGTTGTTCTCTATCTATTATTTCAACTACATTCCATTGAGATTTCAATGCTTGTTTGGCTTAGTATATTTTTGTTGCCTTAGCATATGTGCTGATTCCTTAAATTTACGTAGTTTCCAGTGGCGTTCTCTATCTTTTATTTCAACTTCATTCCATAGGGATTTCTATGCTTGGTCGGCTTAGGATATTTTTGTAGCCTAGCATATGTGCTGATTCCTTAAGTTTACGCTGTTTCCAATATTCTTCTCTCTCTATTATTTCAACTTCATCCCATAGGGTTTTCTATGCTTGATCGGCTTAGGATATTTTGTAGCCTAGCATATGTGCTGATTCCTTAAGTTTAGGTAGTTTCCAATGTTGTTCTCTATCTATTATTTCAACTTCATTCCATACGGATTTCTATACCTGGTTGGCTTAGGTGATTTTTGTTGTCTAGCATATGTGCTGATTCCTTAAGTTTACGTAGTTTCCAGTGGCGTTCTCTATCTATTATTTCAACTTCATTCCATACGGATTTCTATGCTTGGTCGGCTTAGGATATTTTTGTAGCCTAGCATATGTGCTGATTCCTTAAGTTTACGTAGTTTACAATGTTGTTCTCTATCTATTATTTCAACTTCATCCCATACGGATTTCTTTGCTTGGTCGGCTTAGGACATTTTTGTAGCCTAGCATATGTACTGATTCCTTAAGTTTACATAGTTTCCCATGTTGTTCTCTATCTATTATTTCAACTTCATCCCATAGGGATTTCTATGCTTGGTTGGCTTAAGAGATTTTTGTTGCCTAGCATATGTGCTGATTCCTTAAGTTTACGTAGTTTCCAGTGGCATTCTATATCTATTATTTCAACTTCATTCCATAGGGATTTCTATGCTTGGTTGGCTTAGGATATTTTTGTAGCCTAGCATCTGTGCTGATTCCTTAAGTTTACGTAGTTTCCAATGTTGTTCTCTATCTATTATTTCAACTTCATCCTATAGGGATTTCTATGCTTGGTCGGCTTAGGATATTTTTGTAGCCTAGCATATGAGCTGATTCCTTAAGTTTACATAGTTTCCAATATTGTTCTCTATCTATTATTTCAACTTCATCCCAATAGGGATTCTATGCTTGGTTGGCTTAAGAGATTTTTGTTGCCTAGCATATGTGCTGATTCCTTAAGCTTACGTAGTTTCCAATGTTGTTCCCTATCTATTATTTCAACTTCATCCCATAGGGATTTCTATGCTTGGTCGGCTTAGGATATTTTTTTAGCCTAGCATATGTGCTGATTCCTTAAGTTTACGTGGTTTCCAATGTTGTTCTCTAACTATTATTTCAACTTCATTCCATAGGGATTTCTATGCTTGGTCAGCTTAGGATATTTTTGTAGCCTAGCATATGTGCTGATTCCTTAAGTTTACGTAGTTTCCAATGTTGTTCTCTATCTATTATTTCAACTACATTCCATTGAGATTTCAATGCTTGTTTGGCTTAGTATATTTTTGTTGCCTTAGCATATGTGCTGATTCCTTAAATTTACGTAGTTTCCAGTGGCGTTCTCTATCTGTTATTTCAACTTCATTCCATAGGGATTTCTATGCTTGGTCGGCTTAGGATATTTTTGTAGCCTCCCATATGTGCTGATTCCTTAAGTTTACGCTGTTTCCAATATTGTTCTCTATCTATTATTTCAACTTCATCCCATAGGGTTTTCTATGCTTGATCGGCTTAGGATATTTTGTAGCCTACCATATGTGCTGATTCCTTAAGTTTAGGTAATTTCCAATGTTGTTCTCTATCTATTATTTCAACTTCATTCCATAGGGATTTCTATGCTTGGTCGGCTTAGGATATTTTTGTAGCCTAGCATATGTGCTGATTCCTTAAGTTTACGTAGTTTCCAATGTTGTTCTCTATCTATTATTTCAACTTCATCCCATAGGGGTTTCTACGCCTGGGCGGCTTAGGAGATTTTTGTTGCCTAGCATATGTGCTGATTCCTTAAGTTTACGTAGTTTACAATGTTGTTCTCTATCTATTATTTCAACTTCATCCCATACGGATTTCTTTGCTTGGTCTGCTTAGGACATTTTTGTAGCCTAGCATATGTGCTGATTCCTTAAGTTTAGGTAATTTCCAATGTTGTTCTCTATCTATTATTTCAACTTCATTCCATAGGGATTTCTATGCTTGGTCGGCTTAGGATATTTTTGTAGCCTAGCATATGTACTGATTCCTTAAGTTTACATAGTTTCCCATGTTCTTCTCTATCTATTATTTCAACTTCATCCCATAGGGATTTCTATGCTTGGTTGGCTTAAGAGATTTTTGTTGCCTAGCATATGTGCTGATTCCTTAAGTTTACGTAGTTTCCAGTGGCATTCTATATCTATTATTTCAACTTCATTCCATAGGGATTTCTATGCTTGGTTGGCTTAGGTATTTTTGTAGCCTAGCATCTGTGCTGATTCCTTAAGTTTACGTAGTTTCACGTGTCATTCTCTATCTATTATTTCAACTTCATTCCATAGGGATTTCTATGCTTGATCGGCTTAGGATATTTTTGTAGCCTAGCATATTTGCTGATTCCTTAAGTTTACGTAGTTTCCAATATTGTTCTCTATCTATGATTTCAATTTCATTCCAAGGGGATTTCAATGCTTGGTTTGCTTAGGATATTTTTGTAGCCTAGCATATTTGCTGATTCCTTAAGTTTACGTAGTTTCACGTGTCATTCTCTATCTATTATTTCAACTTCATCCCATAGGGATTTCTACGCTTGTCGGCTTAGGAGATTTTTGTTGCCTAGCATATGTGCTGATTCCTTAAGTTTACGTATTTTCCAATGTTGTTCTCTATCTATTATTTCAACTTCATTCCATAGGGTTTTCTATGCTTGGTCGGCTTAGGATATTTTTGTAGCCTAGCAAATGTGCTGATTCCTTAGGTTTACCTAGTTTCCAATGTTGTTCTCTATCTATTATTTCAACTTCATCCCATAGCGATTTCTATGCTTGGTCGGCTTAGGAGATTTTTGTAGCCTAGCATATGTGCTGATTCCTTAAGTTTACGTAGTTTCACGTGTCATTTTCTATCTATTATTTCAACTTCATTCAATTGGGATTTCTATGCCTGGTTGGCTTAGGAGATTTTTGTTGTTTAGCGTATGTTCTGATTCCTTAAGTTTACGTAGTTTCCAGTGTCGTTCTCTATCTATAATTTCAACTTCATTCCATACGGATTTCTATGCCTGGTTGGCTTAGGAGATTTTTGTTGCCTAGCATATATGCTGATTCCTTAAGTTTACCTACTTTCCAGTGGCGTTCTCTATCTATTATTTCAACTTCATTCCATAGGGATTTCTATGCCTGGTTGGCTTGGGAGATTTTTGTTGCCTAGCATATATGCTGATTCCTTATGTTTACGTAGTTTCCAGTGGCGTTCTTTATCTATTATTTCAACTTCATCCCATAGGGATTTCTATGCCTGGTTGGCTTTGGAGATTTTTGTTGCCTAGCATATGTGCTGATTCCTTAAGTTTACCTACTTTCCAGTGGCGTTATCTATCTATTATTTCAACTTCATCCCATAGGGATTTCTACGCCTGGTCGGCTTAGGAGATTTTTGGTGCCTAGCATATGTGCTGATTCCTTAAGTTTACGTAGTTTCCAATGTTGTTCTCTATCTATTATTTCAACTTCATCCCATAGGGATTTCTATGCTTGGTCGGCTTAGGTTATTTTTGTAGCCTAGCATATGTGCTGATTCCTTAAGTTTACGTACTTTCCAATGTTTTCTCTATCTATTATTTCAACTTCATTCCATAGGGATTTCTATGCTTCGTTGGCTTAGGATATTTTTGGAGCCTAGCATATGTGCTGATTCCTTAAGTTTACGTAGATTCACGTGTCATTCTCTATCTATTTTATCAACTTCATTCCATAGGGATTTCTATGCTTGGTTGGCTTAGGATATTTTTGGAGCCTAGCATATGTGCTGATTCCTTAAGTTTACGTAGATTCACGTGTCATTCTCTATGTATTTTTTCAACTTCATTCCATAGGGATTTCTACGCCTGGTCGGCTTAGGAGATTTTTGTTGCCTAGCATATGCGCTGATTCCTTACATTTATTAGTTTCCAGTGGCGTTCTATATCTATTATTTCAACTTCATTCCATAGGGATTTCTATGCTTGGTTGGCTTAGGAGATTTTTGTTGCCTAGCATATGTGCTGATTCCTTAAGTTTACCTACTTTCCAGTGGCGTTATCTATCTATTATTTCAACTTCATCCCATAGGGATTTTTATGCTTGGTTGGCTTAGGATATTTTTATTGCCAAGCATATGTGCTGATTCCTTAAGTTTACGTAGTTTCCAGTGGCATTCTCTATCTATTATTTCAACTTCATCCCATAGGGATTTCTACGCCTGGTCGGCTTAGGAGATTTTTGTTGCCTAGCATATGTGCTGATTCCTTAAGTTTACGTAGTTTCCAATGTTGTTCTCTATCTATTATTTCAACTTCATTCCATAGGGATTTCTATGCTTGGTCGGCTTAGGTTATTTTTGTAGCCTAGCATATGTGCTCATTCCTTAAGTTTACGTAGTTTCCAATGTTGTTCTCTATCTATTATTTCAACTTCATTCCATAGGGATTTCGATGCTTGGTTGGCTTAGGATATTTTTGGAGCCTAGCATATGTGCTGATTCCTTAAGTTTACGTAGATTCACGTGTCATTCTCTATCTATTTTTTCAACTTCATTCCATAGGGATTTCTATGCTTGGTTGGCTTAGGATATTTTTGGAGCCTAGCATATGTGCTGATTCCTTAAGTTTACGTAGATTCACGTGTCATTCTCTATGTATTTTTTCAACTTCAATCCATAGGGATTTCTACGCCTGGTCGGCTTAGGAGATTTTTGTTGCCTAGCATATGCGCTGATTCCTTACATTTACTTAGTTTCCAGTGGCGTTCTATATCTATTATTTCAACTTCATTCCATAGGGATTTCTATGCTTGGTTGGCTTAGGAGATTTTTTGTTGCCTAGCATATGTGCTGGTTCCTTAAGTTTACATAGTTTCCAATGTTGTTCTCTATCTATTATTTCAACTTCATCCCATAGGGATTTCTATGCTTGGTTGGCTTAGGAGTTTTTTGTTGCCTAGCATATGTGCTGATTCCTTAAGTTTACGTAGTTTCCAGTGGCGTTCTCTATCTATTGTTTCAACTTCATTCCATAGGGATTTCTATGCCTGGTCGGCTTAGGAGATTTTTGTAGCCTAGCATATATGCTGATTCCTTAAGTTTACTTAGTTTCCAGTGGCGTTCTCTATCTATTATTTCAACATCATTCCATAGGGTTTTCTATGCCTGGTTGGCTTAGGAGATTTTTGTTGCCTAGCATATGTGCTGATTCCTTAAGTTTACGTACTTTCCAGTGGCGTTATCTATCTATTATTTCAATTTCATCCCATAGGGATTTCTATGCTTGGTTGGCTTAGGAGATTTTTTGTTGCCTAGCATATGTGCTGATTCCTTAAGTTTACCTAGTTTCCAGTGGCATTCTCTATCTATTATTTCAACTTCATCCCATAGGGATTTCTACGCTTGGTCGGCTTAGGAGATTTTTGTCGCCTAGCATATGTGCTGATTCCTTAAGTTTACGTAGTTTCCAGTCGCGTTCTCTATCTATTATTTCAACTTTATTCCATAGGGATTTCTATGCCTGGTTGGCTTAGGAGATTTTTGTTGCCTAGCATATGTGCTGATTCCTTAAGTTTACGTAGTTTCCAGTGGCGTTCTCTATCTATTATTTCAACTTCATCCCGTAGGGATTTCTATGTCTGGTTGGCTTAGGAGATTTTTGTTGCCTAGCATATGTGCTGATTCCTTAAGTTTACGTAATTTCCATTGGCGTTCTCTTGTAATATAACAATCTGGCCCCACCCGAGGAAGGCTGATGCAAGCGAGTGTGTTTCCGGTCGTTGAAAGGAACGGATGTCGTTTGACCTTATTTCCGGCAGCAGCGGAAATGGCTACAGAGGCAAACAGAACAGGTGTCTCTGAGAATTACGTGGGCGTGCGTGGGCGAGGCAAAACCGGAAGAAAAATTCCCGGTTCTGGAAGATTATAAAAATACCTCGGCTCCCGGATTCGCCAGTAGAGGAGCAACAGAGATCGGCCGGTGAAGAGAGACACAACAGATAAGACTACACTCCCGTCAACCCATTAGAAACGCGCTCTCTCAATTCTCTGTTCCCTATTCTAACCGGCTCAGTCATTAAGACACATAATTGGTGCCTAATGACTTGCTGTTTTGAGACAACAAAACAGTTAGATGCGAGCTGGTTGCCACGGCGACGATTGAAATTCAATGGACTTAAAACTACCAGATAGAAGGAAAAAAGAAGACGAAAATAGTAAACAACAGGACGACAGCAGCCGTACGACTATAGACATCAGCCAAGGTGGGTGACTCTTTGATTTGATAGTGTGTGTGTCTGCTCTTGTTTATAAGTCTAGTTAGAAAAAAAATGGAACAGCATACTTTTGCCGATCTGACCCTAGAATTGAGAAATGTGGATTGTTCGGTGTCGAACACATTAAGGGTAGAACGGAGGGGTGCAGGACTACATGCAGAGAGTAGTACGCCTAGCGGAGAGCGCATAGGAGGGGGGTTGACGTGAGTAATAAAGTTGAGATATTTACCTATCTGTAAGTATAAAACATCTGAGTTAATGATTTATTTTTTTTGTTAATATTTTACCATATATGTGAAGTGAGTTTACTGGTATGTTGCTTAATTAATCTTACTTTTATTGAGTAATTGAAATGTAAAATCATGTAAAGGAAGTTTCTTCTACTCTTTAAAGTGGATAATTGGATTAACTTGTTGATAACAATGTTTTCTTTGGTTTGTGCAGTGTTAGGTTTTCTTTTTTTTTTTGGATTTCTTTTCAATGACTGTACACTACAAAATGATTTACATTTCTATGTTTGTGAATTATGCTTTTGTGCAGGTTCCCATCAATTCAACATCCTCTGTGAATTTTCATTTATGTGACTTGGGAAATATCTTTTGAAGATATATTAATTTCTGAAAACTTTATATTGACACGGATAGACCTGCAGATTCCACAGTTGATCGGAACAAAAAGAAAGAACAACTGAAAAGTCTTGTAGACTTATTGGCTGATATGCTATAGGATTTGGAAAGAAGCAGTGGGAGGATTAACGATAGTTTAAGTGAAATAGTTAGGAAGATACAAACGTGGAAAATTATTAATAGTATCTAAAGCATAAAGTAAATTATTCGTCTCTGGTTCAGTGGTTTGGTCCCCAATTACGCAGAAATTTCCCAATTTTTCAGTGGACACCATGCCGGTAGAATTGCGCGATATGGAGGAGATTCCTATCCGCAAACTAGTAAATACCTTGGAACAGATAGATATGGAAAGATTTAGTGAAGGATATGAAGAACTCCCGAAGAAGTTGACGATAGGAGTCATTGCTGGCATAGTCGGCGTTATGATAATCCTTGGAATAATAGCTAGGAAGCGAATTTTTAAGTGTGAAAGAAGCAACAGTGCTTCGGGAAAGGAAAGGAGTTATCCGTTGTGAATAGTATTCCGGGGTCAACGGGTGTTCAACACTCAAATGTCTCTGCGTTAAACAGAGAGATGTCAACAAATCAGATATGCTTGGATTCGAATCCAGAGGAAGTAGTTCAAAGAATAGAAGACATTGTACAAACTAAGGAACTACGAGTCACGGGTCCATTTTTTTAGACTAAATTAATATAGATGAAACCTCTAATCCTCCACAAGTAAATTGCATGCGGATTAACGTTGGAATCAGGGTAATTTTCTTCATTTTTTATTGAACATTTCTCGGTCAGACTATGAATGATATGTACTGCAGATAATGGCCATTTTTCTGTGTTCAAACATAGTATGTTTGAAATTAAATTAAATTAAATTAAGTTACATGTGTAACAATAAACTCGAGCAAAAACACGCATGGTGTTGGTCAAAGGTCATTTACCCGTTGTCAGTTTAGAAACTGGGGCGCGGTTACCGTCTATGATCATGTGGTCGTGCATCGAGGCGTCTACGCTTATGGACAGAGTCGAGAAAGAAAATGAACATTTTTAAGAACTTTGCCCAATTCTGTGAAAATGGATATTAAAAAAAAAAAAAGAACAATGAAACATCGAGCTGGTAGAACAATTTTCACGATGGACACGAACATTGTTGGGTTGCCGATGTAGGCTCCCCTATATATTTTTTTTGTTGTTTTTTTTTGTTTCGGCATGCACATGTTTTGTTGTTTTGGCGTGCACATGTTTTATACAATTATCGGGCTTGTGTGGCATGGGGAGGAGTGTGAGGGTGTTGCGCTTAAAATGTTCTTAGGTGAACATTTTGGAAAATGGGAGGGCGAGGAATGTAATATAACAATCTGGCCCCACCCGAGGAAGGCTGATGCAAGCGAGGGTGTTTCCGGTCGTTGAAAGGAACGGATGTCGTTTGACCTTATTTCCGGCAGCAGCGGAAATGGCTACAGTGGCAAACAGAACAGGTGTCTCTGAGAATTACGTGTGCGTGCGTGGGCGAGGCAAAACCGGAAGAAAAAGTTCCGGTTCTGGAAGATTATAAAAAGACCTCGGCTCACGGATTCGCCAGTAGAGGAGCAACAGAGATCGGCCGGTGAAGAGAGACACAACAGATAAGACTACACTCCCGTCAACCCATTAGAAACGCGCTCTCTCAATTCTCTGTTCCCTATTCTACACGGTCCATCGTCATTAATAAAAATATAACTTCATATTTTTATATATATGCGTGTTTGTTGTTTGTCGATATATAACAGACGATCTATTATTTCAACTTCATCCCATAGGGATTTCTATGCCTGGTTGGCTTAGGAGATTTTTGTTGCCTAGCATATGTGCTGATTCCTTAAGTTTACGTAGTTTCCAGTGGCGTTCTCTATCTATTATTTCAACTTCATTCCATAGGGATTTCTATGCTTGGTTGGCTTAGGAGATTTTTGTAGCCTAGCATATGTGCTGATTCCTTAAGTTTACGTAGTTTCCAGTGGCATTCTCTATCTATTATTTCAACTTCATCCCATAGGGATTTCTATGCTTGGTTGGCTTAGGAGATTTTTGTTGCCTAGCATATGTGCTGATTCCTTAAGTTTACGTACTTTCCAGTGGCGTTCTCTATCTATTATTTCAACTTCATTCCATAGGGATTTCTATGCTTGGTTGGCTTAGGTGATTTTTGTTGCCTAGCATATGTGCTGATTCCTTAAGTTTACGTACTTTCTAGCGGCATTCTCTATCTATTATTTCAACTTCATTCCATAGGGATTTCTATGCTTGGTTGGCTTAGGAGATTTTTGTAGCCTAGCATATGTGCTGATTCCTTTAATTTACGTAGTTTCCAGTGGCGTTCGCTATCTATTATTTCAACTTCATCCCATAGGGATTTCTATGCTTGGTTGGCTTAGGAGATTTTTGTTGCCTAGCATATGTGCTGATTCCTTAAGTTTACGTAGTTTCCAATGTTGTTCTCTATCTATTATTTCAACTTCCTCCCATAGGGATTTCTATGCTTGGTTGGCTTAGGATATTTTTGTTGCCTAGCATATGTGCTGATTCCTTAAGTTTACGTAGTTTCCAGTGGCATTCTCTATCTATTATTTCAACTTCATCCCATAGGGATTTCTATGCCTGGTTGGCTTAGGAGATTTTTGAAGCCTATCATATGTGCTGATTCTTTAAGTTTACGTAGTTTCCAGTGGCATTCTCTATCTATTATTTTAACTTCATCCCATTGGGATTTCTATGCCTGGTTGGCTTAGGAGATTTTTGAAGCCTATCATATGTGCTGATTCTTTAAGTTTACGTAGTTTCCAGTGGCATTTTCCATCTATTATTTCAACTTCATCCAATAAGGAGTGGTCATCCCCTTCCTCCTTCGATATGTGATCATTTACGCCTGATTTTTCAATCCCCCATCGTGTTATGGCCATTGCAATGTTCTTGTAGTCTTAAGAGGGCAGCCTGTTTCTCCCCTATATTTCTTTCCACAGCTGAATGGAATGGCGTACGCACAGTTCTTAGTCATGTCCTTCTCTGTTAGAGGTCATACTCAGGAGAGATCTCTGCGAAGTCTAGAACCAATTCTAAAGGTCGTCCTGATGTTATATGGATCCCAGATCTTTTTTATTTTCTTCATTAAGCCCTTCACATAGGGTAAAGGTTGTTTTCTGAGAGTTGTTATCCTCTCTTTCAGGTTTTGTTGGAATTATTGCCATGTGACCTGAATAATCGTTACAATGCAGGAGACTGTTTATGCAGACCATTTCCTGTTCGTATGTCTCTGGGTCTCTGCTTATGACTTTTGCTCGATATTGCAAGCAATGGACGGTCCCTTTCTTTACATTGTATGGGCGGTGGGAAATGAAGCTGAGGTATTGTCCGGTGAATGTTGACTTGCGGTGTACAGAAGGCTCTGTTCGAGTTATGATAGTTTGTTGTCACACTCTTTTTTCATAATGAACTATACCAATGATCCCATTGAGTTCACATGATCAAGTAGCGTCTGGACCTCTTTCTAGTGTGGCCAGAGTATGAAGGTATCATCAACGTATCTCAGCCATAGAGTTGGCTTTAGAGCTGTAGATTCTAATGCCATCTCTTCAAAGTATTCCATGTATATGTTAGCCAGTGAGGGTGATAATGGCGAGCCCATTACTAAGCCTTCATATCGATATATGTCTGATCCCAATCCGAAGTGTGTTGCTTGTGCGCAGAACGTCAGCATCTCCATCAGCTTATCTAGAGAAGTACTGGTTCTTAAGAGGGCGGCCTGTTTCTCCCCTATATTTCTTTCCACAGCTACATGGCATGACGCACACACTCTTTAGTCATGTGCTCTTCTGTTGGAGTGTTACTTGGGAGAGGTACCTGCGAAGTGTAGAACTACTTTTGATGGTCGTCTTAATATTAAGTGGACCACAGATCCTTTGTATTTTCTTCGATAACCCTTTCACAATCGGGAGATAGACAGAGGCTCTTTTCTGAGAGCTATTATCCTCATGCTCCCTCCCTTCTGCGTTCGTTGGAGTTGTTGTCATGTACGCTGGATAATTCTTACGTTGTAGGGTATATTAACTATATCCTGTTTGTATGTCTCTGGGTCGTCGCTTATGACTTTTGCTCGATTTTGCAGGTAGCAGACGATACCTTTCTTGACATTATATTGGTTGTTAGGAGTCAAAGTTGAGCTATTGTCCGGTGAATGTTAGCTTGTGGTGTACGGATGCCTTGAACCGCCTCTCTGTTCGAGCTATTTGTACATCCAGGGAAGCAAATTTATTGTCGCTCTCTTTTTTCACAGGGAACTGTATCGATGATCTTATTGAGTTCACATGGTCCAGTAGAGACAAACTGATTAAATTCGCTCGGTTTAACCGATATTGACAGATGACCACTTGATACTTCTTTTCTTCTGTGTGCCCTGTTCCTTCAGAACGTAGGCGATCGTGGCTTTCCACGTCTCCCTATCCCTGATGGCTCTTAGCACGCCTTCTGTTACACCATGCAACCCTCGTTCCATCATCCACCTGATTAGGTCCTTCAAATATGCTAACCGTTGCTTTCCCCTGTCTCTTTTTCCTTTTATCTGGCCTGTTAGTATCAGGTTCTCCAAGCCCTCCTTCCTCATTGCATGTCCCAGGAACTTCAGCTGTCTCTTCTTGATGATCAGTATTCATTTCCTTTTCGTTTCCATCATTTCTAAGACCTCAGCATTGCTCACATGCTCGATCCATGATATTCGCAGCATCCTTCTGTAGAACCACATTTCAGTTGCTTCAAGTCTCTCCTTCATCTTTGATGATATTGTCCAGCATTCACTAAAGTTTTTCCTTCATCTTTGATGATATTGTCAGCATTCACTGCCATACTGAAGAACTGACAACACATAGCAATTCAGTACTCTCTTCTTTGTTTCTAGCGAAATGCTCATGTTTCTTAATACTTTACTCAACTTCTGAAATGCTTCCTTGTGCTTTTGGATCTCAGGAATATAAATGTATAGAAACTGATGTGACCACAAAGTGAGGGGTCAGTTTATGTATTAATTTTCATATGGAACTGATCCCCCACTTTATATCCAACATTCTTCTGTAGAACCACATTTCAGCTGCTTCAAGTTTTTCCTTCATCTTTGTTGATATTGTCCAACATTCGCTGCCATATTGAAGAACCGACATCACATAGCAATCCAGTACTGTCTTCTTTGTTTCTAGCGAAATTTTCCTGTTTCTTAATACTTTACTGAAGTTCTAGAATACTTCCTTCGCCATGCCAATTCGCCTTCCACTTGATACAGACAGCTTAAAATTATTTTAATTATACTGAAGGGGTCAGAAAACCAACTGAGACTGACTGCTCAAAATTCGTTTGATTTTACTGAGGAGTACAGTTGACTGTTTAAAATTAACTTTTTATTATAGAGGAGGATAGATAACCAACTCAGACAGACAGCTTAAAATTCAGTCAGTCAGTTAAGTGCCATACGGGAAACACGCTTGGACGATCATGTCTCGAAAGAGACATGACTGACTGGGCAGAAGATTATCCCGCAGTAGGTTGCCATTGCTTTCTGCGGTAGACTGGTTGCCAATCTGTCCTGTTACTTGACCTATAGCTTCAGTGATAAGAAATGTATTATATTATTAAGCAGTAATTAGTGGGGGATCAGTTTATTACTTCATAACAATAAAAAACGATCCCCCACTTCATGACCAGTAAAAGTCTTAATCCTGATTCCAGCTATTATATTCAGCCAGTCAGTTAATTGCCATACGTGATACACGCTTTAGGCGATCATATTTCGAACGAGATATGACTAACTGGGAAGAAGATTATCCCGCGGTAGGTAGCCATTACTTTCTGCGGTAGACTGGTTGCCGACCAAGGCTATAGAACCCAATCTGTCCTGTTATTTGACTCATAGCTAGAAAGGGAAGAGATGCATTATATTATTAAGCAGTAATTAGTGGGGGATCAGTTTATTACTTCATAACAATAAAAAACGATCCCCCACTTCATGACCAGTAAAAGTCTTAATCCTGATTCCAGCTATTATATTCAGCCAGTCAGTTAAGTGCCATACGTGAAACACGCTTGGGCGATCATGTCTCTTTCGAGACATGACTGACTGAGCAGGAAATTATCCCGCAGTAGGTTGCCATTGCTTTCTGCGGTAGATTGGTTGCCAGCCAAGGCTATAGAACCCAATCTATCCTGTTATTTAATCCATAACTGGAAAGAAGAGACGGATTAATACCTTTCCCAAGGGTATTTGTGCGTAAGTGAATGCAATGAATTCAGCTAGAATTCGAACACGGCTCCCCGATTTCTCGTTCCGAGCCGATATCCAATGCACCACAACGCACACCCTTTGCTTAAAAATAGCTTGATTAAAATTATGGATGTGCGTTGTGGTGCAGTAGATATCAGGGAATCAAGTGCTAATTCCAATTGAATTCCTTGCTTTCACGTACGCTCAAATACTCTTGGGAAAGGTATTAATCCGTCTCTTCCTTCCAGTTATGGGTTAAATAACAGGACAGATTGGATTCTAAAGACCTGGCTGGCAACCAGTCTACCGCAGAAAGTAATGGCTACCTACTGCAGGATAATCTTCTTCCCAGTTAGTCATGTCTCGTTCGAAATATGATCGCCTAAAGCGTGTATCACGTATGGCAATTAACTGACTGACTGAATATAATAGTTGGAATCAGGATTAGGACTTTTACTGGTCATGAAGTGGGGGATCGGTTTTCTATTGATATAAAGTAATAAACTGATTCCCCACTAATTACTACACAATAATATAATACATCACTTCTCCCTTTAGCTATGGGCTTACGGGCATATCACGCTGAGTACACCGGTTCTCGCTCGATCACTGAAGTTAAGCAACGTTGAGCCTGGTCAGTACTTAGATGGGTGACCGCTTGGTAATACCGGCGTATAGTGACGGATGTGCGTTTTTATGCAGTGGATATCGGCTCGGAAAGAGAAATCAGTGAGCCGAGTCCGAATTTCAGTTGAATATCCTGCATTCATTTAACCACTGGTACTCTTGGAAAAGGTATTGATCCGTCCCTTCCCTCCAGTTATGGGTTAAATAACAAGGCTAGCGACTTGGGGACCCTGCCCTTAAAAAAAACTAATCCCAATGAATCTTGATACTCGTAAAGAAAAAAGTATTACTCGACACAAAACTTATATAAAAAAAAGAATGAATTGTTGAGAGAAAAAGATATTACCACCAATAAATAAAAAAAATTTAGTTGGCAGTAAATGACCCGCCGAGGTTGATATGACATAAAACAAAACAACCAACCAAAACCTTTGGCTATAAGTCAAATAATAAGACAGATTGGGTTCTATAGCCTTGGCTGGCAACCAGTCTACCGCAGAAAGCAATGGCAACCTACTGCGGGATAATCTTCTGCCCAGTCAGTCATGTCTCTTTCGAAATATGATCGCCGAAAGCGTGTATCACGTATAGCAATTAACTAACTGACTGAATATAATAGTTGGAATCATGATTAAGGCTTCTACTGGTCATGAAGTGGGGGATCGGTTTTCTATTGATATATAGTATTAAACTGACCCCCCCCCCACTAATTGCTACACAATAATATAATGCATCTCTTCTCCCTCTAGCTATGAGTCAAATAATAGGACAGATTGGGTTTTAAAGCCTTGGTTGGTAACCAGTCTACCGCAGAAAGCAATGGTAACCTACTGCGGGATGATCTTCAGCCCAGTCAGTCATGTCTCTTGCGAGACATGATGGCTCAAGCGTGTATCACGTATGGTACTTAACTGACTGACTGAATGATACATAAATTGTGGCACAAGGCCGAAATGGGGGTGGGTAGAGGGAGGTCTTCAGTATCTATCCTATACATATCTAAACACTATCAAGACCTAATCACACATTACAATTTGCACATTCACCACAAGAACACATCCATCACCTCCCAATCCTTCACACACCACAATACCACATATTTACAAGGGACACCTCAAAAGAGGGAAATAAATCCATGACAATAAAAATGCATTTATATACAATAATATAACATATTCTTTCAAACATTTAATGAAAACTGAAATGATGGGATGGGATGAATCCAAAAATCAAACTAAAATACAGCATAATTTCAAAACCAAAATTAAACAATGTTAGTAAGACATCCCACAAAAAAGAGTGGCTGCTGTATTCAGCCAATCGGCGAAATCAAAACGCACACTCGCTAAGGGAGTGGGGGGGATAAAATAATTAATGGAATGGGAAAATCAAAGGCTGACCCAGCCGAGATAAAAGGAGGCCAAAACAAAGTGGGGAGGTTGAGAATCTCGACTTGGTTCATAACAAAAGAGAGAGCCGGGTACAGGCTAGGAACCCATTCATTAACTAGGTACACAAGAGAAGATTAATTCAAAGTGCTTAAAATTATTTTTATTTTACTGAAGGGTATAGAAAAGCAAATGAGACAGTCTGCTTAAAATTAGCTCTGGTTTAATGAACACGACAGATGGCCGATAGATTACTTAAAATTATCTAGATTTTTCTGATGAGATAAATGACGAATTCAGACAGAATGCTTAAAATTTACTCGATTTTACTGAGGACAGATGACCAAGTTAGATTGCTTTAAGTTACTGCGGTTTACTGAAGAGGACAGATGACCAACTGAGACAGACTAGTTAAAATTAGGTTGATTTTGCTTAGGGTGACAGACTGTTTAAAATTATCTTGATTCTGCTGAAGAGAACTCATGATCTACTGAGACTGACTGCTCAAAATTAGTTTGATATTTGCTGAGGAAGACTGGTGACCAACTCACACAGACTGTTTAAAATTAATTTGATTTTACTGTGAATGACAGAAGACCTGCCCGGACAGACCTTTTGTAATTATTTTTACGCAGGTGAGTATTACATAAGTTTAAATCAAAGAGAGTCGTTGGTATTTGCTTAGGCTTCTTGAATGTCATACGAGATACTTTCTTGTTAATTAGTTTTCTTGAAGATGGTAGAATACTAACCTGGACAAAAATCATAGTACACGCTTAAATCAGCAATGCACGACACGTGGCTAAGCCCAGAGACATTCTTTTTTCATTGTCGATTACAGCAAATACTAAAAGTAGGCTGTGATTTTGCTAATTTTTTAGTTTTGCTCTGTCCAGAACATGACGAGTTCAGAGAGACGTGTTATTTGCCTTGCTTTGCAGCAGACCATTCCTCGTTGTTTTTCTGGGGTTTTTTTTTTTTGGTTTTTTTCTTTGTTTTTTTGTTTTTTTTGTTTTTGTTTTTTTGGGGTTTTTTTAATACGAGCCGAATGCTTTAACCGACATATATTTTGTTACTCAATTTGTTTCAATAACCCGTATGGAAATGGAATCAGCGGACCGAGTTCAAATTACGGACTCTATTTGTAGGGATAAGAAATCTATCTAAACTTATTTATAAATGGAACTTTGTCTGTGTGTGTCTGTGTCTCTGTGTGTCCCTTACCTATAGACTACGAAATGGCTGAACCAATTTTCTTGAAAATTTACACGGTTGTACTATAAGCGTCTGCGTGTGTTCTTAGCTAGGTTTGGTGTCGAGGTATAAATATCGAGACTATAATCGAAAAAATCGTGTTATAGAAGGAGTTATTACGATTTTAATCAAATTTGATACACGCATAGACAAAAACATAAGAAACGATATTCAGAAGTTTCAAGGTTGCATTTCTGACAATAATGCAGAAAATCGATAATATATATATATATATATATATATATATATATATATATATATATATATATATATAAGTTTTCATTACACCCGAGCAATGCCGGACTATACTGATAGTTAAGAAATAAAAGCATTTGGGAAAAACCCAAAGTAAAATTGCGCACCTGCAAAATTGGTTTCAAACGACTATTCACAAGTCAGTGTGAAAAGCAAATCCTGAATCCTGATTCGATTAAAAACAGAAAATTCATAATGACGTTATTTCACATCTAAAAGCAAAAATGCTCGTTGGATTAAGGATATTCTGTGGCCGGTCAACAAAGTCAGATGGGAGCCGCGAGACGAAACAACTAGAAGGTAACTTCAACTTCAAATCGACACGGCGATAAGGTTTCTTGTTCTCTTTCTCCTTTATCCCTTTCAACAATTACTACTATGAACATTTTCTACAAGTCTTGATACTCAAACTTTATCATTGAACACGAACTCTGCCCTTCACTTCTTAATAATGTTTCGAATTAAACATTAACTTCTACAACTTGTGTTATTCTTTCCTTTTCATAAATTTCTATTTTAAAAAGCAAAATGTAATATTTTATTATCCCACACTTCTACACATTCTAACCAGCTTCAACCTTCTGATGACTACAATTCGGCATAAAATTTGTAAGTTGTAAGGAGTTCGGTAAAGTATGACACAAGGCCGAATCAAAGACATATTAACCAGCTCCCTACGGTTTCATATTCACTTGCACTATTAGCCTTGGGAAAGGCATAAATCCATAAATCTAGCTATGTAGTAAATTTTGGAGAAAGCAACTGAAAACTACTCAACAATCTTAACAAAGAAGGCGTCACCATTCTCAGGTCCTAAAGTAAAGGAAGCTGTGGAGAGTCATAACCCTTACCTCTTGAGTCATTTTTCTTTTTAAATTAGTTTACTGTTTTATTTAGCTTTGTTGAATACAACACGAATCCATCCCTAGAAGAGTTCTTCTTATCGTATTTTATGTTCTGTGTCTCATTAGGACATGAGCGATCATGGGTCTCCACAGCTTTCTATATTTTGTAGCTTTATGCAGCATTCTTTTCCCTTTATCACCCCTCTAAATGCTATCTAATTACATAGACGCATTATATAGGTAATTCAATGTTTCTTTATTACCGTTAATATATTTCGGTGAGGGTTAAAGTCCTCCAAACCTTCCTTCGACACTTTTTGTACAAACAATTTGAAGTACCAAAAACTTAAATCATTTTGTGAAAATTAAATATAAAACAATAAAACATGAACACCACACAATTTGGGTTTTTGGTGGAATATGTGGTGAGACTAAAGAATGTTTCTTGTACGCAATACCAGACCGGAGTGCAGCAACACTGGCGCTTATAATCAAGCAGTCGGTTCGGCCTGACTCTACAGTGATCACAGACGAGTGGAGGGGATACATTCAAGTGAGGAATGATTTTGCCCATCTCACAGTAAATCACATCTTGAATTTTATTGAAACACAACCTGGCGCCCATATGCAACACATCGAACGAATGTGGAGAGCCTCCAAGTTCAGGAATAAGAGACAGAACGGGACTCACCGAACAATGCTGGACTCCTACCTCAGTGAGATTATGTAGCGGCAGAGGCTGTAAGGTGCTAGTTCCTTTCGAATTCTTTCCGACATCGTTCAGTTTTGGCCTCCCAACTGACTGTTTTCGCTAAATGGTTTGTTTGTTTGTTTGTTTGTTTCGAGGTTTAACGACCTATCAATCCTTATGGGGTCATTTAAGGTCATAATAAATGATTTTGGGTAAGGTTATATTATTTTTACAGAATTTTGGAAGATCTTTTGCTTTTTAAACTTTTCCATTGCTTTCAAGTTGCATAACTTTTTAAATTTTTCACCTGGTGAGGATCGGTCGCTAAATAGACACTTGTTACATGTTGTACAAAATTAGCGGGGAGATAACCCGGAAGTTCCCCTCCTTCTTCAGCGTGTGTCTTAAAAATTCCAACAGTTTCTTTCTGACTATGAGTGTTTGTTTCCTTCCCATTTTTCTTGAAGCTTCCTAGCTGTTCATATGATCCATCTATACTTTTCTCTAGGAAAAACAGGAAATTTGTCGTCCAAGTCTTTTTTTTTCTTTTTATCTTTGAAGAAATTGCCTAGCATCCATTGTCGTATTGGGGAACTGATTTTACGTAGCAGTTCAGTACTTCTTCTGTTTTTTTAATATTTTGTTTAGCATTTTTCGCTTTTCCAATACTCTTTTGGATCTCTGTGTCACATTCTTCGCCGTCTGTTTTGTTTTGATTTACTTTTTTAATCGGTTTTGCTGATTACAACACGAGCGAGACCAGACAGACATTTTGTTAATTGCTTTGCTTTCCAATGTATTGTCAAAGATCAACAAGGACATACATTTTTTAGCATATTTTCTTTTTCTTTTTTCTTTTTCTTTTCTTTTTCTTTTCCTTTTTTTTCTTTTCTTTTTCTTTTTTTTTTTTTTTTTGACAAAGCCAACACAAGAGTTTTTTTTAACCTAGCTTCGGCGAAAACAACACATTACGTCAGGAGATTAAATGTAGGTAAACAATATTGTGTGTGTATGTGTGCGTGTGTGTGTGTTTTCGGATTATATTTCTTCTAATGTAAATACGAGAGAAGAAAAGAACGGAAGTGATTAAAGAGAATAAATATTAAAAGAGAGAAAAAGAAGGAATGAAGAAGATAAGAAAAAGAAGAGAGAAATAAGAAAGCGATTAAAGGGAAGAAGAAAAATGAATGAAAAAGAAGAAGCAAAAAGAAACGAATGAAATAACGCGTGAAAAAAAGAAAAGAAAGAAGGAACGGTTAAAATAATGACTTTCTTAACATGAAATTTTAAAGGAAGGAAAAACGGAAAATGAATGATTGGTTGTTTTGTTTTTATGGCATATCAACACCTCGGTGGGTGATTTAATGCCAAACATTTTTATTTATTTATTGCTGGCAATAACTTTTTCTTTCAACAATCTATTGTTGTTTTTATATAAGTTTTGTGTCTACTAATATTTTGTCTTTTCGAGTATCAAGATTCATTGGGATTTGTTTTTAAGGGCAGGGTCCTCAAGTCTTACCCTTGTTATTTAACCCATAACAGGAGGGAAGGGACGGATTATTACCTTTCCCAAGAGTAATAGTGCTTCAGGGTATTCAACTGAAATTCGAACTCGGCTCACCGATTTCTCTTGCCTAGCCGATATCCACTGCACCACAACGCACATCCGTAACTAAACGCTTACGCTGGTATTCCAAAGCGGTCACCCGTCTAAGTAGTGACAAGGTTCAACGTTGTTTAACTTCGGTGATCGAGCGAGAACCGGTGTATTCAACGTGATATGGCCGTAAGCCGGGAATGAATGAAAAAGAAAAAAGAATTAAAGTGATCAAAGAGAAAAAAAGCTAAAATAAAGATTAAATTTGTAAAACAAAAAAGAAGGAAATGAAGAAGAGGAAAGCGAGAATTCTTAAATGGAATAAAGAATTTATAAAAAGAAAAGAAAGAAAATGAGAAAAACGAAAAAAATAAAGAAGAAAAAAAAAAGAGAAACGAATTGAAGAAAAAATAGTTAATATCAAGATTCAATTTGAAAGAGAATAAAATAAGTAAACAGAATGCAAAAGAAATGCAGAAAAAAAAGACCGATTAAAAAGGGGGAAGTCTGAACGAAAGATGTAATTTGAAAAACAAAATGAAAGAATAATTAATGAAAAAGAAGAAGTAAGAAAAAAACTAATGAAAAACGTTTGGAAAGAAAAAAAAACATGATAGAAAGAGAGAAAAATAGAAAAAAGGAAAGGCAAATGAAAAATAAAAAACGGAAAAAGACAGAAGAAAAGAAAAAGAGAAAGAGAAAAAGATGATCTTGATGTGTTGCTTGATTTTGGTATAATTAGAAGATAACACAAATTTGAATTAATGATGTCTATTTTTGGTATAAAACTTTAGGTTTTTGCATCAAGTTAAAATTTTGTGTGGATACAGGAGCAGACTAGCTAAATTATCTTCACTGTGGGATGCTAGTAGTAAACGAGCCTATCCCTTCTGGACTCTAGTGGTCAACTGACTAGCGTCTTCCCCTTTTCAAATCTCCTACACAAAACTACTGTCCTTAACTCCTACATCTTACTCCTACCCTTACTCCTACTCTTACTCCTACTCCTACCAAAAGAAACGGTTCCTTATTTTGCCGCCCAATTTTGAATTCTTGGCGTCAGTGATGAACAGTGTGTGTATCTTTTTCTATTTTTAGAACACTCGCCATTTTATAAACCATAACAATCTTAAACACAAGTCTTGTATAGCAATAGGCCAGGTTGTCTGGAACAGTAAATCAATCATTGTTTAATCTTTCGATCTGCCAGGTGTAACCAGGCGCGGTGGGCGTTACCTTTGTTGATCTAATTTGACGGCATTTATGTTTTGTAAACAAAGTGTGACACTGAGATCCGAAGGCGAATTGGCATGACCAAGGATTCATTCCAGAAGCTAAGTAGAGTATTAAGAGACAGGAAAATTTTGTTAGAAACAAAGAGAGTACTGGATTGCTCTGACATGTCTGTTCTTCAACATGGCAGTGAATGTTGGAGATTCTCACCAAAAATGAAGGAGATAGGCTTGTTTAGTAGAATATGCAAAGGCATTCGAACAATTACAGACCAGAAATACTAAAATCAAGCAGGTACAGAAATTCAAATACCTGGTATGTGTACTAATACAAGCCGTAAATTGCGACACTGAGATCCGAAGGAGAATTGGCATGGCCAAGAATTCATTCCAGAAGCTAAGTAAAGTATGAAGAGACAGGAAAATTTTGTTAGAAACAAAGAGAGTACTAGATTGCTCTGACATGTCTGTTCTTCAACATGGCAGTGAATGTTGGAGATTCTCACCAAAAATGAAGGAGAGATGCTTGTTTAGTAGAATATGCAAAGGCATTCGACCAAGTACAGGTCAGGAATACTAAAATCAAGGAGGTACAGTAATTCAAATCCTTGGGATGCGTACTAATACAAGACGTAAATTGCGACACTGAGATCCGAAGGAGAATTGGCATGGCCAAGGATCCATTCCAGAAGCTAAGTAGAGTATTAAGAGACAGGAAAATGTCGCTAGAAACAAAGAAGAGAGTACTGGATTTCTATGTGATATCTGTTCATCAATATGGCAGCGAAAGCTGGACAATCTTATCGAATATTGAAGGACAGACTTGAAGCAACCAAAATGAGGTTCTACAGAAGGATGCTGCGGATATCATGAACCGAGAAAATGAACAACGAAAAGGATGAAGACGAAAATGAAACTAATAATTAACATCAGGAAAAGACAAGCATAGTTCCTGAACCATGTAATGAGGTTGGTTGGTTGGTTTGTTTTATGGCATATCAACCTCGGCGGGTCATTTATTGCCAATGAATTTTTTAAATTGATTTATAGCTTGTAATATCTTTTTCTTTAAACAATTTATTGTTGTTTTTATATAAGTGTTTTTGTATAGTAATACTGTTTTCATTTTCGAGTATCAAGATTCATTGGGATTTGTTTTTAAGGGCAGGGTCCCCAAGTCCTACCATGTTATTTAACCCATAACTGGCGGGAAGGGACGGATTAATACCTTTCCCAAGGGTATCAGTGCTTAAGTGAATGCAGGGTATTCAACTGAAATTCGAACTCGGCTCACCGATTTCTCTTTCTGAGCCGATATCCACTACACCACAACGCACATCCGTCACTAAACGCTTACAGCACCTGATATTCCCAAGCGGTCACCCATCTAAGTACTGACCAGGCTCAATGTTGCTTAACTTTGGTGATCGAGTGAGAACCGGTGTATTCAACGTGATATGGCCGTAAGCACGCACATCCGTCACTAAACGCTTACAGCATCTGGTATTCCCAAGCAGTCACCCATCTAAGTACTGACCAGGCTCAACGTTGCTTAACTTTGGTGATCGAGCAAGAATCGGTGTATTCAACGTGATATGGCCGTAAGTACATGTAATGAGTAAGGAGGGATTGGAGAATCTGATACACACAGGTCAGACAGAGGAAAAGAGAGACTGGGGAAAGCAGCGTGTAATCTACTTGACAGGTTTGGACAAGTGGATATCGGAGCGGGGTTTGGGTGATGTTACTGGAGAAAGCGTGCTAAGAGCCACCAGGAACAAGGAAACGTGGAAGGCCATGATCGCCTACGTCCTGAAAGTACAATGCACATAGAAGAAGAAGAGGGGGAAGAAGGAGGAGGAGGGGGAGTTGAGTAATAGTTAAAAATTTCGAACTAGACATCTGTAAAGAATATGAAGAAAACTGGATTCAATTGTGCTTGGCGAATGCTCAAGTCGTAAGCAACATCTGGTTTCAAGAACACCCAAGACGTTTATGGACATAGAGGAGCCCAGGAAAGGAAAGAAAGAAGCAAATCGACTACATGACTATGAAAAACTGTTTCACAAATGTAGTTTTAAACTGTAAAACTTAACCAAGTGACCACGTTCTAGTAATATGTAAACCAAGGGTAAAATGTCAAAAGTGGAGGCGGTCAAAGGCACCACCCAGATTATAATATAACAGGCTCCTGAATGACCCAAATTTGAAAGAGATGTATATTGGTAGAGTTAAAAGCAGATACAATGAATTAAATGAAAATATAAATCCAAAGAAAAGCTTTAGCAACATCAGTAAACGGGGTAATCTAAAAAAAAATTGACAAAAATATGGATAACAGATGAAATTCTCAACATGATAAAAAGGAGACAGCAAACGATGCCATGATATGATACAGAATATAGGACGTTATACAGAGAAATCAAAAACTAATGCAGGCAAGCAAAAAAGGAATGTCTCAACAAAAATGTGTAAAAATAAAAAGAATGAGCATCCCAGATAAGGCATAAAAGAATAAGATAAATAACAAGACAAAATACATGCTCATCGACAACATGCATAAAATTAATAGAGAGTACGTTGGTAACAGAGAGAAAAATGCTTGGAAAATAGAACGAATACATCGGAGAATAATTCTATCAGGAGAAAAACCGACACTCACTATCTTCTCTGGAAGGACATCCAGATAGTTGGCATGAATACCGTTGAAGAATGAGAAAGTTGAAAAAAAGCGGCAGGTATCGACTTGTCTGTCAGATGCAAAAATCAGGCTGGTATAAATTTCAGTTATGGGGTTTTCATTGCTTGCCAAAAAGTTATTAGTTCCAACCCGTATATAGTTAGTCATCTGGTCACATGAGTAGCAGTTTATTAAAAGAATCTGCTGCACAAATCAAGTTATCGTGATTCGAACAAAGAAATTATGGTCTGAATTTAATATCAATAAAGAGCCTTTGTTCTAAAAGGAGTTAATCTGTGGTGACCCCCATATGTATTAGGCTCATTCTAAAGGATACCAAAATATACTTTACACTTAATGAAAGCGTAACAGTGAAGCCAGGTGTATCGGAGGATTGACTTGAAAGGTAACCTCCTAACCACTAGGTGTACATCTGCACTTTACTCAGGATTTTAGTGGCTAAAAGTACATGTGAAGTGATGGTCGACGTAAATGGCAGGAAACTATATAAACGTCTTATTCAGGAGAGAAAGGTCAGACAATCTCTCATCTTTGCATGGAGATCCACGTTCGGAGAAAATACCCAAAACCACACACACTTGCTAGATTTATCTGGTATTTTTACTAGTTTTGTTCGGTATTTACTGTTGTTGCAGAAGAATCTACCATTAACATATTAGTAACCAGCTTTCTTCGATCGCCATTTTGTCTGAATAAATAAGATTTTCCTCTTTTTCATTATAGGTACAAATGAGGAAGACTAAAGCATAGATCGACCGAAATATATTAGCAGAATTTTCAGGTGTTTAATTATCAGAATAGCATTACTTTTTTAAATTTTTTCCTGGTGGGAAAGATCGACTTTACTGAGAAGACAAATGACCAACTCAGACAAACTGCTTTAATTTAGCCTAGTTTTGCTGCAAAGGAAAAAAAACACCAACACAGACAAATTAGTTTTATTTTGCTGAAGAATACAAATGACCAACTCAGACAAACTGCTTTAATTTAGCCTAGTTTTGCTGCAAAGGAAAAAAACACCAACACAGACAAATTAGTTTTATTTTGCTGAAGAATACAAATGACCAACTCAGACAAACTGCTTAAATTTAGCCTAGTTTTGCTGCAAAGGAAAAAAAACACCAACACAGACAAATTAGTTTTATTTTGCTGAAAAATACAAATGACCAACTCAGACAAACTGCTTTAATTTAGCCTAGTTTTGCTGCAAAGGAAAAAAACACCAACACAGACAAATTAGTTTTATTTTGCTGAAGAATACAAATGACCAACTCAGACAAACTGCTTAAATTTAGCCTAGTTTTGCTGCAAAGGAAAAAAACACCAACACAGACAAATTAGTTTTATTTTGCTGAAGAATACAAATGACCAACTCAGACAAACTGCTTAAATTTAGCCTAGTTTTACTGCAAAGGAAAAAAAACACCAACACAGACAAATTAGTTTTATTTTGCTGAAGAATACAAATGACCAACTCAGACAAACTGCTTTAATTTAGCTTGATTTTATTGCACAGTACAGATATCTAATTCAGACTGTCTTCTTAAAATTTTCTAGATTTTGCTGAAGAGCACATATCACCAACTGAAGAAGACTGAAGCATAGATTGACCGAAACATTTTCGACAGCAGAATTTGCAGTGGTTTAATTATCAGAATAACAATACTTTGTTATATTTTTTTCCTGATGAGAAAGTTCAAAAGTGTGTCGAAAAGTTTCATGCAAAGAAAATTACTCAATACGAAAGTTGTTAAAAACCTGAAATCTTTCTCAAAGTTGTCGATGTCATAATTTCTTGCTGAATTAATGAGTTGGTCAAATTTTGAGAGCCTTTTCATAATAGATAGATAATTACGAAGGACTTTATTAATTACCCGAGGCACTCAAGATAATTAACTCTTGTAAAAGAGACAATGATGCCAATTAATTAAAGGAACAGACATCTTTGGACGACACTGATTATTTGTGCAAATGAGAGCGAGTCGTCACGTGATCCAACAGCATTTTCATTTAAGTCTTTGTTAAATATCTATTACCTTTTTACCCATACCGCCAAAAGATAACGTCTTCTTTTGCAATTTCATTGTGCTATGTATTATTTCTTACAATGATGCTCACCGACTACAAGGCACAAGATCCACTCGAACTAGAAGCGTTACAGAATAAGGGGTACAGTTTATGGGGATATATGGAAAAATTAACGGTTAACCCTATACTTGAAAAGTTTAAGATTGTAGTGATTGGGAAAGCATCCTCTTGGGAGCCGGTACCACAATGTGGCGGTTCGTGACAAAAAGCTGATCGATTGGAAGTTACATTTCACTAACAGAATACGAAGGGGGTTTGCTACAATTTGCTTGGTATAAGGGGTTTTAGCCGTGAGGGTAAAATCGTCGTCATACACCTTCAAGTGCTACTTGCGGGTATGTCATCAGTGTTGTTACTCCCAAGTCATCAGAAATTTCGGGTCTAGGCAACATACTCCTTCTTTGGGTGACCCGACCAAAATGGGATCATCATTCGGTCCACATCCAGAAGCAAAAAGTTACACTCAGTAAAACGTGTCATTTATTCTAGAGGAGTAGAGGTGTAGTTCAATTGCTAGTCACATGACCACTATTCGCTCTTCTGATTGGTCGAAAGAGCAGCACAAGGTGGAAAAGATCCAATCTGTCACCCGTGTATTTATTTTCATACTTCCCTATCTTTACTTTTTTTCTCTCCTCTCCCTATAAACTCCCTATAATATTATTATCCCTATAAACTATCAACCTATAAACTAACCTTCAATTTGACCCTCCACCCCAAAAAAATATGAAGAATTAACCTAATCTTGACGGAGGTGAGAATATATTGATTCTTTATTTACAACTAGCAGTATAGCCCGGAGTTACTCGGGTATAATGAAAGCTTTAAAACTAATCGATACACTCAAACAGTAATTAAAGACGATTTGTGGTACAGTGGATATCGGCTCGGAACAAGAAACCGGGGAAGCCGAGTTCGAATTCCAGTTGAATCCATTGTATTCACTTACGCGCAAATACCCTTGGGAAAGGTATTAATCCGTCTCTTCTTTCCAGTTATGGGTTAAATAGCAGGACAGATTGGGTTCTATAGCCTTGGTCGGCAACCAGTCTACCGCAGAAAGCAATGGCAACCTACTGCGGGATAATCTTCTGCCCAGTCAGTCATGTCTCTTTCGAGACATGGTCGCCCAAGCGTGTATCACGTATGGCACTTAACTGTCTGACCTTTGCGTTAGGCATATTTAAATCGAGTCATAAAGGTTATTTTAGTTATTTCTGCGGCCTTCGATATTCACTCTTTTTTTTTTTCTTAGCAACCACAATCGTAAGTAATGAAAAATCAGTTCTGACCCCGTTAAGGACAGTGTAAAATTGTATATATTAATACAGGCTCTTTATAAAGTCCGCGTGCACTTTTAAAAAATTATAACTTTATTTGTATTTGAGATAGAAATAATCGGTAAAAATGTTATAAAGTTTAATGTACCTAGTTTTAAGTATAGTTATTGAATAATTCTTTACCACAAAATTTGCAACAATTTTTAGATAAGTAAAAAAAATATGAACTGCAAAATTGTATTACCCTTTGTATTGCTAATGATGGCGGACATGTGGAAACTTAAATAAAATTTTAATAAAAGCTTAAAAAATATAGTTGTACTTCTTTCTAATCCTTTTTACAAATTGTTTCTATGGCAAGTACGAATTAAGTTATAAATTTTTTAAAGTGGACACAAACTTTATGGACACCCTGTATAACTTATTTTGTTTTTGTTTTTCTTTATTTTTATCATTGTTTACTCGACTACATTTTTGCTACAATCTAAACTTATTTAAAATGGAACTGTGTGTGTGTGTGTGTGTGTGTGTGTGTGTGTGTGTGTGTGTGTGTGTGTGTGTCCGTTGCCTATAGTCTCCGAAACGGCTGAACCGATTTTCTTGAAAAGTTATACAGTTGTACTATAAGCGTCTGCGAGTGTTCTTTGCTAGGTTTTGTGTCGAGGTACCCCTGATAAATATCGAAAATCGATAATCGAAAAAATCGGGTTATAGAAGGAATGGTCCGATTTTAATCAAATTTGATACACTCGTAGACAAAGACATAAGAAACGATATTCAGAAGTTTCAAGGTTGCAGTTCTTACAATAGTGCAGAAAATGGATAATATATATATATATATATATATATATATATATTTATAAGGCAAGATGTTTGTGTGTGTGTCTGTTCATCTGCCTGTATGTCTGTATTTTTTTTCAGCCCTTTTATTTTAGTTTTTGCTTCGGGTTTGGCTCTAAATAGGTATAATTGTAGTTCTTAGTCTCAGCCATGATACCATTTTCTCAGAGGACTTATTTAGCTTTCAAAATTCAGTTTACGACGAAAAAAACTTATTTGATATCGATACCAGGAAATCAAAATTTGACTTACATCCATTCATTTTCTTTCAGTCTATGGTTTTGCTTTAACTGGAAACAACTATTGCTTTTTAGTCTTTCGTGCCAACGTCCAAAGTGTCTGAGCTCCAGGACCATGGATTAGTTTTAAAGCTTTCATTACACCCGAGCAACACCGGGCTATACTGCTAGTTTAAGATAAACTTATTTCATTTTTTTAAGTAAATATTTATTTTGTGCTCGCCCATAGCTCAACTCTGCACAATGCAATCGTCAGATGATTAAAAACTGACCGTTTCATAATTTAATGACTGATATTTATACCGCACCATATTGACAGTGGAGCAGTCTATTTTATTTACCGGGGGATTTTTATTATTGTATTTTATTTATTTGTTTATTTATTCAAAAAAACAAGTTTGTTTTATGCTTAGACGACATCATCAGGACAGTTATGTTTTAGATCGACTATTTATATATGCTGGTTAATTGTGCATTACGAGTAGGTCTATTGTACTATTGTAACAATTATTTGAGTGAGCGGTAACGATTTTTTCGAATTATGTTAGGTGTTAATGAGTGGAAATAACTGTTGATCAAAACGCAGTTTTCTGGCCATTTTATAATGTTCATTATTTATTATTGGTTATTTGTTTTTATTATTATTTTTACGTTTACATGTGTTTATATGAGCGTTCACAGTTTGTTATTTTGTTTATATACTTGCATAATGATATGGGTCAATTTATTTTGTAACTAATTTTGTTCGTTTTTAGCTTTCGACTTTTAGTGACGTAGTAAAAACCTGCTCCTCAACAGGATGCATAAAATCCAAGGATGGAACGATCATATTGGAGAAAGAGGAAATACTCCAACGATGGGAAGAATATATAAAAGATCTTTTCCACGACAGGAGAGAGCAACCGAGAATACGCAAGAACGAGGATGAACCGGAAATATTAAAGTCCGAAGTGGAAGCTGCAATGGCCAAACTGAACAGAAACAAAGCAGCTGATCCAGACGGCATTGTAATAGAGCTGCTGGTGGCCCTTGAAGAGTTCGGCATAGAGAAAATTACAGAAATAATAAATGAAATTTGTTATAGTGGAATAATACCAAACGACCTATGCAAGTCGATTTTTATAGCACTGCCGAAGAAGCCAGGTGCAAACAAGTGCGAACTACACCGAACTATCAGCTTAATGAGTCACATTACAAAACTGATTGTCAGAATCCTGATGAATAGAGCGAGAAGCAGAATCAGGCCAGAGATAGGACAACAACAGCGCGGGTTCGTCAAAGACACTGGAACAAGAAACGCTATATTTATGATTAGGATGTTCTCTGAAAGAGCAATACAAATGAAGGACTTGTACCTATATTTTATTGATTATATTATTCGACAAAATACGCCACAAAGAATTGATGGAGATGCCCAGCAGTCTCGACATTTTTGAGAAAGACATCAGAGTAATCAATAATTTCTACTGGCAGCAAACTGCCTGCATACGGACAAGTAAGGATTTCAGCAGATTTACAAAGATAGAAAGAGGCGTAAGACAAGGATGTGTCTTTCGCCGGATCTGTTCAACTTGTACAGTGACAATATTTTGAGGATCCTAGATGTTATGCCAGCATCAGTTATCGGAGACCACAATTTGAATAACATAAGGTATGAAGATGATACAGTGCTGATAGCAGACACGGAAAGAAAACTGCAGGACCTCCTACAGAAGGTAACTGAAGAGAGTGACAAGAAAAGACTGCAAATAAACTGCAAGGAAACCGAATGCATGGTCATCAGCAAAAGGTGCAACCCAAAATGCCAAATGCAGGTGGGGGATACTAGAACCAAGCAAGTACAAAAATTTAAATACCCAGGAAGTGTTGTAAAAGGAGACGGAAAGTGCGACACAGAGGTCCGAAGGCGAATTGGCATGGCGAAAGACGCGTTCCAGAAGCTGAATAAAGCATTAAGACACAGGAAAACTTCACTAGAAACAAAAAAGACAGTACTAGATTGCTATGTGATGTCAGTCCTTCAATACGGCAGTGAATGTTTGACAATATCTTCGAAGATGAGGGGAAAACTTAAAGCAGTGGAAATGTGGTTCTACAGAAGGATGCTGCGGATATAATGGACCAAGCATGATGAGGTTTTGGAAAGGAAAGGATGGAAACGAAAAGGAAATTAATAGTGATCATCAGGAAGAGACAACTGAAGTTCCTGGGACATGCAATGAGGAAGGAGGGCTTGGAGAATCTGTTACTAACAGGCCAGATAGAAGAAAAAAGAGACAGAAAAAGCAGCGGATAACATATTTAAAGGGCCTGATCAGGTGGATGACGGAATGGGGGCTGCGTAGTGTAACAGGAGAAAGCGTGCTAAGAGCCGCCGGAGATAAGGAGACGTGAAAAGCCATGATCGCCTACGTCCTGAAAGGACAGGGCACATAGAAGATTAAGAAGTAATAATTTGTTTTCGTGTCTGCATTTTAAGATGTGTTGTAATCGTTTATATAGTAATTTGTGTTAGCCTGGAATGGTAAATATAGCAAGAATTTAGTTTTTAGGTTTATTGCTGTAGACTGATGCTGCTTTCCTTATTTTCCATGATATTTTTGGTTTGATTTGGTTTTTGGTTCCCCCATATATTTAGAAAGGTTTGTGCTGTTCGCGTATTTACTATTTGTAGTGTAGTCCCTTTTTTTAAATTTGTATGTTCTTGATTACAGACAAAATTTTCGCTTTGAAAAATTACTAGAAAGTCTCAGTAAAAAGTTTACTACTCTTCTTTCTTTTCTTTCATTCGTTGCTTTTCTCACTGAAATCAAACAACATCGCTGCTGTGTTTTTTCTATCTTTCATCGCAAACAAAATCAGTACTATTATTTATTAGTTATTGGCAAGGCTTTATTTCTTTCATTCTTTGTTCTTATTCATACTGAAATCCAACAGGGTCTCTTTCTTTCTTTACTTTTCTCACTAAAACAAAACAGCATCCCCCATATGTCTTTTCTGGCTTTTCTCATAATCACAACGGAATAGAGCAGTACTTATGAAGAATCCCAGGCTCGTCATGTACGTAATAAGAAATGAAATGATAAACACGCAAAATTATAATAAAATGGAAAAAAAAAGAAGTAGTAAGTTTAAACAGACGCCAAGAAGATATAGGTACCCGTTAGTAGAGACGAGAATTTAAACTGAATAGATATAGTGAAAATACATACTTATGAAGAAGGTCATACATCTAGTAAAAAAAGTTTACTTTCAAAAGAATAAAAAATTGTGATGGATGAAGCGATAAAGGCAAGGATTACAGAAAGATATCAGGGCCTGAGGAGTTTTCCAATCGGGAAAAATGAATGGTAGCAAACAATTCTGTGTAGACTTTAGGGCACTTAATAAAATTAATAAAAACGAAACCTTTACTCCAATCAATCATTGTCGACATTTTAGCAACTTTAGGTCTAGAATATTTTTTTCAAAATTAGATTTGAATTCTGGATATTGACAAGTTGAATAACACAGATAACAAAGAGAAAACTGTATTTCCTCGTTAGGCTATTTTGATTTACAGCCGTTTGGCTACCGTTCTTGGTGCGTTCCAAGAGTGGATATTTATCTTCTTACAGAGTCTGAGAAAATATATCCTAGCATATTTAAAGAAAATTTTAGTTTTCTTCTGTTTAAAATTAGCAGTATAGCCCGACGTTGCTCGTGTGTAAGGAAAGCTTTAAAACTAATCCATAGTCCTGGAGCTCAGATTCTTTGGACGTTAGCACGAAAGACTAATAAATAATAGTTGTTTCCAGTTAAAGCGAAACCGTAGACTGAAAGAAAAATGAATGGATGTAAGTCAAATTTTGATTTCCTGGTATCGATAGCAAAAAGGTTTTTTCGTCGTAAACTGAATTTTGAAGACGAAATAAGTCCTCTGAGTAAACGGTATCAGGGCTGAGACTAAGAACTATAATTATACCTACTTAGAGCCAAACCCGAAGCAAAAACTAAAATAAAAAGGCTGAAAAAATACAGACATACAGGCAGATAAACAGACACACACAAACATCTTGCCTTGTATATATATTAGCGATTTTCTGCACTATTGTAAGAACTGCAACCTTGAAACTTCTGAATATCGTTTCTTATGTCTTTGTCTATGAGTGTATCAAATTTGATTAAAATGGGACCACTCCTTCTATAACCCGATTTTTTCGATTATCGATTTTCGATATTTATCGGGGGTACCTCGACACAAAACTTAACTAAAAACACTCGCAGACGCTTATAGTACAACTGTAAATTTTCAAAAAAATCGGTTTAGACGTTTCGGAGTCTATAGGTAACGGACACACACACACACACCGACACATACACACGCACAGACAAAGTTCCATTTATAAATAAGTTTAGATACCACTTGCAATTACTAAGAAATCAGAATTTCCATTTAATTAACATTATACAATTATGCTCATTAAACGAGCTAACACTTATCTATCTCAGGTCAGTTTTGACCAAAATATTATTTTGAGCTGTCTGAAAAGTTCATGCTGATTTTTAGTGTTCCAACAGTTTAGAGCACATAAAATTTATCGACAGATAAAATATGTTTCTTCTTCTTCTTCTTCTTCTTCTTCTTCTTCTTCTTCTTCTTCTTCTTCTTCTATGTGGTTTGTCATTTCCGGACGTAGGCGATCATGGCCTTCCACGACTCCCTATCCCTGGTGGTTCTTAGCACACTTTCTTCTTGTTACACCACTCAAACCCCGCTCTGCCATTCCCTAACTCAAGCCTATAAATCTAGAATATAAATGTATATAAACTAGCATGGCCACAAAAGGAGGGATCAGTTTATATATTGATTATAATATAGAATTGATCCACCATTTTATACCCACCTTATAATTTCTTATAAACAGTTGGCATATATATTTTTCTTCTATGTGCCCTGTCTTTTCAGGACGTAGGCGATCATGGCCTTCCACGTCTCTCTATCCCTGGTTGCTCTTAGCACGCTTTCTCCTGTTACACCACCCAAACCCCGCTCTGCCATCCACTAACTCAGTCCCATACATCTAGAATATAAATGTATAGAAACTAGCATGGCCACAAAATGAGTGATCAGTTTATATATTTATTATAAAATAGAATTGATCCCCCATTTTATACCCACATTATAATTTCTTATAAACAGCATATATATTCTTCTTCAATGTGCCCTGTCATTTCAGGACGTAGGCGATCATGGCCTTCCACGTCTCCTTGTTCCTGATTGCACGCTTTCTCCTGTAACATCTCGCAGTCCCCGTTCTGTCATCCACCTGCTCAGGCCTTTCAAATATATTATCCACTGTTTTCCTCTATCTCTTTCCCCCTCTATCCGGCCTGTTAATATAAGATTTTCCAAGCCCTCCTTCCTCATTGCATGTCCCAGGAACTTCAGTTGTCTCTTCCTGATGCTCAATATTAATTTCCTTTTCGTTTCCATCATTTCCAAAACCTCGTCATTGCTCACATGCTCAGTCTACGATATCCGCAGCATCCTTCTGTAGAACCACAATTCAGCTGCTTCAAGTTTTGTCTTCATCTTTGTTGATATTATTCAACGTTCACTGCCATATTGAAGAACTGACATCACATAGCAATCTAGTATTCTCTTCTTTGTTTCTAGTGAAAGTTTCCTGTGTCTTAATACTTTACTCAACTTCTGAAATGCTTCTTTCAATATGCCAATTCGCCTTTGGATCCCTGTGTGGCACTTTCCGTCTTCAGTTAGAACTCTTCCCAGATTAAGTACTCTTCTATTAATACCATAATTAATAAATATATTGATGAATTTCTGCGCGTATACACACACATATATACTTATTTACATCCATATATATATATATATACATATATATATATATATATATATATATATATATATATATATATATATATATATATATGTACTTAGATATATATGTTCACATATTTTTGAGTGTTCATATGTCTGTTTGATCGTGCACACGTGTATGTATACGTAAGCGTGTAAGCTTATTTGTAAGGTTTTGCGTGTGCTTACTGAAGCGGGGGTTTGTTTAAGTGGATGATGGGTCGGGGCATAAGTATCGACCAAAATCCCTACTTGTCGTGATTTATCGTTTCATGGTGTGTCAAAAAAAACGGGCTCCTTTTTAAAATTAATATTTTTTTTTTAATTATTTTGAAAATCATTCTTGCTTCGTCGTTCAAAACAGAAAGAATTTTTCTTCTCATTTTTCGCTTGTTGAAAAGTCAGTTTGCGTCACGCCATTTTTTTTTTTTTTGTTTTTTTACTTTCTTATCTCTGTACTCAATGAACTCAGATAAACCTGCTTCTAGTAGAATTCTGATTACTTTTCTGAAAAAAATTGCTTCCTTTATGACAAAAAAAAACGTTATTTTTTCTTTTAATTAATATCTTTTGTAACATAACGAAATAAATGGGGAAAATAACCGTGTTAAATAGACAAATTGAGTTTTTTCGTCCTTTTGTTTTTCTTGTTTTGTCTTTCATTTTGTTGCATGCTAGAGTTACTTCCCTTGAAATTGTGATTTATTAATACACAGGGTTTTCAAAAGAAAAATTGGTTCTATTTAAAATATGAATATCTGAATAACTGCATGCCCCAGACAAACAAAATTAAATAGACTTCATATTGAACAATAACAGATGTATCAGTAGCGTAGGGAGATGGTTAATGTTTCTTCGATTCGGCTTTGTGTCATACTTAACCGAACTCCCTACAGCTTACAAGATTTATGCAGTATTATCGTCAGAATCATCAGAAAGTTATTTTCGTTATCATCAGAAGGTTTTCATCAGAAGGTTGGTTGTCGGCAGGTTGGAATGTGTGAAATAGTGTGGAATAGTGTAAGAATAACATATACATTTTTCATGTTAAAATAGAAATTTATTAAAAGAAAAGAATAACACAAGTTGCAGAGGTTAATGTGCAATTAGAAACATTATTAAAAATATTAAGGGTAGAGTTTGTGTTCAATGAGAAAGTTATGGGTATCAAGACTTGTAGAAAACGTTCGTAGAAGTAATTGTTGAAAGAAAAAGAGTGCTAGACTGCTACGTGATGTCAGGTCTTCAATACGGCAGTGAATGCTGGACAATATCATCGAAAATGAGGACAAAACTGAAATGTGGTTCTACAGAAGGATGCTACGGATATCGTGGACTGAGCATACAAGCAACGACGAGGTGTTAGAAAGAATGGCAACAAAAAGGAAATTGATGCTGAGCATCAGGAAGAGACAACTGAAGTTCCTGGGACACTCAATGAGGAAGGAGAGCCTGGAGAACCTGATACTGACTGGACAGATAGAAGGAAGGAGAGACAGAGGAAGGCAGCGGATAACATATTTGCAGGGTCTGATCAGGTGGATGACGGAACGGGGGTTGCCAGGAGCAACAGGAGCAAACATACTAAGAGCCACAAGGGATAGGGAGACGTGGAGAGCCATGATCGCCTACGTACTGAAGGGACAGGGCACATAGAAGAAGAAGAAGGAATGTCTTTGAATAGAGAAGTAGAAGTAAAAGGAATCAGCAGAAAGAAGAGAAAGAGAACAAATGTCCTGGCCTCTCGTTACATTTTAGCTTGTCGTCTTTGCTGCTTCCATCCCCTGACTGACTCACTGACGCTGACCAGCGCCCTTTTATTGTCATTAGATTTTCGCACTGACACGCGAAGTTTTCAAGTCTTACAAGTCGCTCCCATTGATCAAAAATCAATTTAACACCTACTTGCGAATTCTGGGCTCTACGTTTACTTTAAGCTCATGGTCAATCTTTTTTCTATTTGGGAAAACCAGGATTTCGCACGTCATTGTGAATTTTTGTAAAAGTGAAGAAGAAGGTTGATTTTAATTAATTTTTTATCCGCTACATTCAAAGGGGTGTAGATTTTACAATATATTTTACAAAGGGATGTAGATTTTACAATATACAGGGTAGTCCAAAAGTAGATGGACAGTATTTGATAACATTTATTTTGAGGTTGAATATACAATTAGAGTTACCAATACAATTATTACATTGACAATTACAATAATATTACTACAATTATTATAATAATACAAAAGTGTTTAAATATTATCAACGGAGGTGTTCAAACTGTTGTCCGTCCTTACATAGCTTTGAAGTCTACCCCTCAAACTTCGACAAATATTTTTGCACAAGTCTCTTTTTGTATTAATTTCTTTAAATTCATGTATTATGTAAATTTCAAATCACCAACACTAAACCTTATACTTAGGGAACTCCCCAAAAGAAGAAATCCATTGGGGTCAAGTCAGGTAAACGTACTGATCAATCATGTGGCGAAAGAAGAAACATACCTCGTCGAGCAAAGCGTGCAAGGACTTGTCTCGCGTGTAGTTTCATAATCTAGGTGAGAGTTGCCAAGATGGCAGAGAAAGAAACATGGTTGCCTCTCGCAAGATTAGACATAACAAAAAGAGGTTCGCGGAGGCATGTTCCATCTATAAAGTGGTTGCTCATGCTGATTGGCTCATAGATAATGAAGAGGAAATAGAGAGATAAATAGATAATGAAAAAGAAATATAGATAGATAGATAGATAGATAGATAGATAGATATGAATAAAGTGAACCAAAATAGATAGATAGATAGATAGATAGATAGATAGATAGATAGATAGATAGATATGAATAAAGTGAACCAAAATAGATAGATAGATAGATAGATAGATAGATAGATAGATAGATAGATAGAAAATCTGTAATGTGATTGATCCCGAATTGACGGCTCAGATACAGTCACTTTCTCGACGCGCAATGTCGCTTCCCTCTGTCTCTTCTACGAATATTTTCACGGCTTCTGCTCCGATGAACTTAGCTCACTGGTGCCTACTATATATGAATTTACCCGAGCCACAAGATTAGCAACTAGGTCCCACCCTTTTAGTGTGAAACCAATAAAATGTAAACGCAAATTCTAGTCCATCTTCTTTTCTCACACTTCCCGCCTGTGGAATTCCCTTCCGTTTACTTGATTCCCCGACAGCTACAATCTCCAAGAATTTAAATGTAAAGCCAATAGTCATCTCCTATCTCAGTGACATGCATATTCTCCCTCTCTCATGCTCCTTTCTCCATCCACTTCACTCTCATCAGTATTGTCATACTTCTCTTACCCACTTCCTGACACCCCCTATAACCTGTCACTTTTTCTCATAACTTTCCTCCTATGAATAGCATCACGGTTCAATTATTTCCATTAGTTTTTCCACATTATGTTGTAGGCCGCGCCAGTCTCCATCCTTCACAAGTTGCAAATGATTGACCGACTGATTCTATTCTAAGACCACTCCTTCACTGAATTACTATGGAAAAAAGCAAACATAATAACAAAACTAAACCAGCTCATTTGAAAACGCCCAAACCTGTCTGCATCTCTTTCACTAACATTCGCGGCATCCGCACCAACTTCCCCAGCGTAGATTCTTTCCTCCATAATAACTCACCTGATATATTAGCCCTATGTGAAACTAATCTTAACCCTTCTATCCCCTCATCTGAGTTCTGCGTTCCTGGCTACCTTCCCCTCTTCAGGAAGGACTCCAATGTTCATATGCATGGGCTTGGTGTCTATGTCAGCGAACACCTTCCTTTAGCTAGGGTGTCATCTTTTGAATCCCTAGATCATTCTTTCATGTGCTTCCGCCTCTCACTTCTCAGCTCGATTAGCTATCTCTTCTTTCTGTACCGCTCTCCTTCCTCCCCTGACTGTTCGTTACTTGACATCATTTCTGACAATATTGACAAAGCCATTTCTACCCATCCCTCTGCCCATGTATTCGTGTTTGGTGACTTTAACGCCCACCACACCAAGTGGCTGAAGAACGCTGTCACTGACCCTGCTGGTGTCCACACCATGAACTTTTCAATCACCCAATCCCTTACGCAAGTAGTGGACTTCCCCACGCGTTTCTCCGACAACCCTAACGGAAGCAACTCACTTCTAGACCTCTGCTTCACTTCCATCCCAGACTCTTGCACTACCAGACAACTCTGCCCTCTTGGAAACTCTGACCACACTGTAGTGTCCGTCAATATTTCACTCCACTCCCGCCCGACCCATGAAACACAGACAAGTAGAATATCATACTGCTATCAAAGAGCAGACTGGGATTCGTTCCGAGACTTCCTCTGTGACATCCCTTGGAACAACGTCTTTAGTCTTCCCATCGAAGAATGTGCATCCGAGGTCTCCTCCTGGGTTAAGGCTGGCATTGATGCCTTCATCCCTGCTAGGAAATTCCAGCTTAAATCTCATTCGTCTCCATGGTTCTCACCTGCTTGTTCGGCTGCCATTGCCCACCGGAATCATTTCTTCCGACTTTATCGTAACTATGCGTCGGAAGAAAACAGGCGCCTTTTCACTTCAGCTCGTAATAAGTGTAAAAGGGTACTTAACGAAGCTAAGATGTTGTTTGCTGCCAGAATGAAGCAACGCATAGCATGCTCTAAATTCGGCTCTAAAGACTACTGGCGACTCTGTAAAAGAGTACTTAACAAGAGCAAGTCCACAATACCCCCGCTAATCAATAAATTTGAGGTCCTCACCTCCCCAGCAGATAAGGCTGAATGTTTTGCCCGCAGATTCTCGAACAATTCGAGTCTGGACTCGTCTGGAGTCTTTACACCCGATTTCTCACCTAGAACCGAGGCACAACTGAATGATGTCCACATTACACCTTCGCTTGTCTCTAAGATAATCTTAAAACTTGACCCTCACAAAGCGAGCGGTGGTGACGGAATCCCAACCATAGTCTTAAAGAAATGTGCCCCTGAACTCTCCTCTATCCTTTCTAAGCTCTACAACCTCTGCCTATCTGCTTCCTGCTTTCCTGCCTGTTGGAAATCTTCCTCTATAGTTCCCATATTTAAAAACACTGGAGAACCCTCTGACCCTGCAAATTACCGCCCTATCAGCCTTCTTCCGATCTTTGGCAAAGTGTTCGAAGCCATTATCAACGCCGAGGTGGTTCAGCATCTCACAGCACACAGGCTCCTCTCGGACAAGCAATATGGTTTCCGCTTCACCAGGTCTACTGCTGATATGCTAACGACCATCACCGAGTACATATACCAGGCACTCGACAGGAATGGCGAAGCTCGAACCGTTGCATTGGATATATCTAAGGCGTTCGACAGAGTTTGGCATGCTGGCCTTCTATGTAAACTGCGGAGCTATGGTATAACTGGACATTTGTTTGAACTAATCCAGTCATTCCTCTCTAACCGCACAATGAAAGTGGTATTAAACGGACATGCCTCTCAGAACTACCATACAAACGCAGGTGTCCCCCAAGGCTCCATCTTAGGTCCTACACTCTTCCTGATATATATTAATGATCTCCCTGATTCCATAAGAACCCAAATAGGTTTGTACGCCGATGACACCACAGTTTACTCTCGCCTCCAACAAAAATCTGGTGTAGGCGTCAAAGCTAAACTTGCAGCCGAGATTGAAAAAGACCTCCAATCCATATTGGACTGGGGTAAGAAATGGCTAGTAAATTTTAATGCTTCTAAAACGAAGCTACTGTCAATTAACCATCATCGACAATCTCACCTACCTCCCATTAGCATGGACCAGGCTTGCCTCCCAGAGAGTAAAACACTACGCCTCCTTGGTCTCACACTTTCAGCGGACCTCAAATGGAATGACTATATCGAATCCATTGCTAAATCCGCTGCTATGAAAGTCGGTTCTCTGTGTAGGGCCCGGAAGTTTTTTCCGTCTAAATCTATCCTGCACATTTACAAATCTACCATCCGCCCGTGCATTGAATACTGCTGCCATATCTGGTCGGGTGCCCCTGCTGTTCTCCTCGGGCTTCTCGATAAGGTTCAGAGGAGGGTCTGTAATGTGATAGATACCGACTTGGCAGACCGCCTGCAGTCTCTCTCCCACCGGCGAGACGTGGCTTCGCTGTGTCTCTTCTATAAATACTTTCACGGCTTCTGCTCCGATGAACTTAGATCACTGGTGCCCCCTAAATACGAATTTGCACGAGATACTAGATTAGCAACTAGATCCCACCCTTTTACAGTGAAATCGATAAAATGCAGCCGTAACTTCTACTCCAACAGTTTCTTTCCTCGCACTTCCCAACTGTGGAATTCTCTTCCAAACGATTGCTTCCCCGACGGCTACAATCTCCAGGAGTTTAAATGTAAGGTCAATAGACACCTCCTAACACACTAACCTGCTCCCATTCTATCAAACACTCTTCCCATCTGCCCGACACTTATCCTTGCTATCCTTACTCATCTATCACCTTTCTCCTGACATTCCCTATGTCTATCCACTCCTTCTCTTTACCTTCCCCTATGTAGCCCCATGCGCAATAGTGGCAGTGGAATGCCTTGCTTGGGGTGAGATGATTAAAAAAAAAAAAAAAAATGTAACCCCCTGCAAAACAATTGCAGTGAAATGCTTTGCTTTGAACGATATGATTATTAAATATATATATATATATATATATATATATATATATATATATATATATATATATATATTCGCAGCAATCGTTCATTTAAACATGATTCGTGAAAAACAACCGACAAGGAAGTTATTAAGTTTTGGTTGAATTTTTTTAGTATTCATACATCTTTCTTTTTTGCTGCAAATAAGGAATGTCAAAATGTCCCATAATTTTCGATTTTCCAAGCGCTTTCAGCCTCTTCACAAGTCATTTTCAAAATTTTTTTTTTTTTTTTTATGTGTGTGTTTTTATATCCTCGGGTTTAACAGTAATGCAATTCTTTTTTTAATACTTTTAATGTCTTTTGAAAAGGAGAGTTCTTTAAAGCTGTCACGTAATGTATGCGACGAACATCATGTGGGCGTCTGACAATTTTTTTTTAACTTTAAAAATTCCATTTCAATTTTAAGTAACTTAAATTTAAATGTAATTCATTTTCACAACAGTAAATCAACATTGATGACGAGGGAAAATTTCGAAACAGAAATTTCCGAGTCGCAATGTAAATGAAATTAATATCTATATCCTTTCCATTATCTATCTATCTATCTAGCCATATATATATATACTTGGAGTAGATAGACTAAACTATCGCCCGGTTCACACTCCAACCACAACTATTGAACAGGTGAAGAGGCTCATCCCTTGTTCCCTGTTTAGGATGTGGTTTCCGGCTTTCTCTTTTCCAAATCTTTTCACTCTTATTTTTTTGTTTTTTCAATTAGAGTAGATAGACTAAACTATCGCCCGGTTCACACTCCAACCACAACTATTGAACAGGTGAAGAGGCTCATCCCTTGTTCCCTGTTTAGGATGTGGTTTCCGGCTTTCTCTTTTCCAAATCTTTTCACTCTTTTCTTATTTCTTTTTTCAATTGGAGTAGATAGACTAAACTATCGCCCAGTTCACACTCCACTCACAACTATTGAACAGGTGAAGAAGCTCATCCCTTGTTCCCTGTTTAGGATGTGGTTTCCGGCTTTCTCTTTTCCAAATCTTTTCACTCTTATTTTTTTTTCAATTGGAGTAGATAGACTAAGCTATCGCCCGGTTCACACTCCACCCACAACTATTGAACAGGTGAAGAGTCTCATCCCTTGTTCCCTGTTTAGGATGTGATTTCCGGCTTTCTCTTTTCCAAATCTTTTCACTCTTATTTTTTTGTTTTTTCAATTAGAGTAGATAGACTAATCTATCGCCCGGTTCACACTCCACCCACAACTATTGAACAGGTGAAGAGTCTCGTCTCTTGTTCCCTGTTTAGGATGTGGTTTCCGGCTTTCTCTTTTCCAAATCTTTTCACTCTTATTTTTTTGTTTTTTCAATTAGAGTAGATAGACTAATCTATCGCCCGGTTCACACTCCACCCACAACTATTGAACAGGTGAAGAGTCTCATCCCTTGTTCCCTGTTTAGGATGTGGTTTCCGGCTTTCTCTTTTCCAAATTTTTTCACTCTTATTTTTTTGTTTTTTCAATTAGAGTAGATAGACTAATCTATCGCCCGGTTCACACTCCACCCACAACTATTGAACAGTTGAAGAGACTCATCCCTTGTTCCCTTTTTAAGATGTGGTTTCCGGATTTCTCTTTTATGTAGCCCCCTGCACGTCAGTGGCGTTACCGCCTTGCTCGGGGTGATATGATTAATATATATATATATATATATATATATATATATATATAACAGAAAAAAAATGTGTCGTCATAGAAATAAATATAAATTACAATAATTATCTTATTCTTCTAATTAGTTACAATAAGTTTTTTTTTTTTAATTTGACCAAGCAGTTACCTTTTCCGTCTACCTACCACTACTAACCCAATGGTCAAGCCACATACCTCCTACCACCAAAGAAGAAATCACTACTAAGATTCCACTAGCTTAACCCTATAAAAGCCAATATTCCCCAACCCCTTCCTGTATCTGTCTATCTATTTATAGTGTGTGTGTGTGTATGTATGCATGTTTGTTTCGTTAACATTATCTATCTATTTATCTAGCTATCCATTTACTTTTAATTATTTATCTATCAATACATTTTCTTTTCATTATTAGTCTATATATCAATCCATCTGCCTTTCTATCTATCTATCTATCTATCTATCTATCTATCTATCTATCTATCTATCTATCTATCTATCTGTCTCCGTTCATTATTCTATCTATCTATCTATCTATCTATCTATCTATCTATCTATCTATCTATTTCTTTTTCATTATCTATTTTCTTTACTTTTTCTATATATCCATTTCTTTTTTATCTATTTTCTTTTCATTATCTATATATCTATCTATTTTTCATTATCTGTTTTCATTTCTTTCACTATCTATCTTTATACCTATATATTTATTTGTTATCTATCTATCTATCTATCTATCTATCTATCTATCTATCTATCTCAGTCTGTTCTATCTATCTATCTATCTATCTATCTATCTATCTATCTATCTATCTATCTATCGCAGTCTGTTCATATCTATCTATCTATCTATCTATCTATCTATCTATCTATCTATCTATCTCAGTCTGTTCATATCTATATATATATATATATATATATATATATATATATATATCTCAGTCTGTTCATATCTATCTATCTATCTATCTATCTATCTATCTATCTATCTATCTCAGTCTGTTTCTATCTATCTATCTATCTATCTATCTCAGTCTGTTTCTATCTATCTATCTATCTCTCTATCTCAGTCTGTTCTATCTATCTATCTATCTATCTATCTATCTATCTATCTATCTATCTCAGTCTGTTTCTATCTATCTATCTATCTATCTATCTATCTATCTATCTATCTATCTCAGTCTGTTCATTTCTATCTATCTATCTATCTATCTATCTATCTATCTATCTATCTATCTATCTATCTCAGTCTGTTCTATATCTATCTATCTATCTATCTATCTATCTATCTCAGTCTGTTCATATCTATCTATTTATCTATCTATCTATATATATATATATATATATATATATATCAGTCTGTTCATATCTATCTATCTATCTATCTATCTATCTATCTATCTCAGTCTGTTCATATCTATCTATCTATCTATCTATCTATCTATCTATCTATCTATCTATCTATCTCAGTCTGTTCATATCTATCTATTTATCTATCTATCTATATATATATATATATATATATATCAGTCTGTTCATATCTATCTATCTATCTATCTATCTATCTATCTATCTATCTATCTATCTCTTTTTCATTAACTGTTTATCTATCTAGCCCCTTTTTCTTTATCTATCTCCTCTGCAGATCTAGTCTTAAATGGGGTACTTCTGCCATATCTTAGTAGGAGCTTATCAATCTTCAGTTTCCGGTCACGAGAGAGTCCAGAACCGTCACTCCGTCCTTGTGGGTGATTAATTATTTTTCACTCTACATCCTCTTTCTCACAGATGAATTGTTGCAAGCCGCCGCTTTATCCCTATTTCCGTAGAAAGTGTTCTGTCGAACTGCGTTCCTTAGTTCCATCTGTTCTAACTTTCACCGCCATGACCAGGCCCGCCATGGTAACAAAAACCCTCATTAACGTTGTACTCCATTGGTAATTTATAAATTTCAGTCTATAATCATCTTGCGACAAACCAGTGGAACCGATTCCCTAGAGGGTCATTTCCCGATCGCGACAATCTTAACCTGTTCATGTCTGCGATTAACCATTAGCTTCCAAACATAGCAGCATTAACTACGCCCCTTATTCTGTAATCGAGTGACTATCGGGCCTTGGACAAGGTGAACATTATTATCGTTCTCTGCTATACAAGAGAATAGAGATGACATATCACTTCATATCTCTTAACTTTTTCACTTTTTTAATGCTTACTTAAATAAAAGACAGAAGAGCCACTCAAGAGAGAGAGTTGCTGAATGACGTTGGAGTTAAGAATTGTGGGTTATGGGGTTATGTAAGAGAAATAATGGCTAACTCTAGAATTACAAAGTGTAATATAGTAGAGATCGGAAAACATCCCCTCGGGAGTCTTTTCCATAAAGCAGTAGCAGTTTCTGGGAAAATAATGAGTGAAGTCCCTTCTTACCAATGACATACGAAGTAAATGA
>JBBBDQ010000448.1:587500-625000 GCA_037127315.1 Ascarosepion bandense
GGCAGCAATCTTACCTTTAAACATTTTTCGTTAAAAGCGACCGAAAAGAAAGATTTTAATTTTTGATTTAATTTTTCCAGTATTCTTGCATGTTTCCCTTTTGTTGGTGACAATAAATGTAAAAAAAAAAAATGTTTCATAATTTCCGACTTTCGAATGGCTTTCAGCCGCTTCACAAGCCATTTTCAAGAACTTTTTTTCGGGTTTTGTTATGCTCTCATGTTGACTATATAATGGACGCCATTTTAATACAAGAAACTTATTACTATCTTTCATTAACCAGTCAGTCACCATTTTTTTTATTTGTGACGTGGTAAGCTCTTCTGCTCACAATGGCCACCAAACGATGACTCCACCAAAATCTTAAATTTAATTACTTAGTCGGACAGACTTAATTAGAGCTGATTGGCCGGAGCGATTGAATAGAGTTTATTGTTTAGACAGACTAATTGGAGCTGACTGGACAAACAGACCAATTAAAGCTGATTGTTCAGACAGACTAATTGGCACTGATTGGTCAAACAGATAATCTGGAGCTGATTGGGCGGACAGAGCAATTGGAGCTGACTAGTCAGACAAAGCAATTGGAGCTGTTTGGCCGGACAGGCTAACTGGAGCTGATTGGCCGGACAGGCTAACGGGAACTGATTGGCCGGACAGGCTAATTAGTGCTGATTGGTCGGACAGGCTAATTAGTGCTGATTGGTCGGAGAGTTTGAATAGAGTTTATTGTTCGGACAGACATATTCGTATGATAAATATATAAATATATATATATATATATATATATATATATATATATAAATTAGAGAAAATTTTCAAAATTCAAAGGTGTCGGGTGTACATTTCGACATAGGATCTCTAATAGAGATTCTACGTCACGTCAGCGACATAGTTTTTTTCCAAATGGCGAAGGCCCTGGGTTAGAGTGTAGAGGGGTTTTAGGTTAACAACGGTCACAAAGTAGAAAAGAACAGAGCTGGTAGTCTCGGGGTTACAGGGTGTTGAAACGGTATATTTAGGAAGGGGAGGAATAGGAGTTCATATTTTATAAAGATAGACAACTAAATGAGTTAGATTACCATTTAAAGTTAAGATTTTGGGTTGTTTGAAGAGGTATATTTAGGCGAGAAGGAATGGATTTCAATATAAGATTTTAAAATTTTTTATTTAACTTTATTTGATTAAACCTTTTAGGTAGAAGCGAGCTAAATGCCAATTACAGGAAGTTATAAGTTTAAAAATTTAGAGAAAAAATTTTAGAGAAAAAAATATTAGAGAAAAAAAATATATATATATATACATATATGTGTTAACCAAGGAAAAACGGGTTTAGTAAAAGAATCCATATTTTCTAAAGATAGGCAATTAAAGGAGCTTGCCATCTTGCATATATACAAGTCAACCGTCCGTCCGTGCATGGAGTACAGCTGCCATTTATAGTCAGGTGCCCCTGCCGTTCTCCTCAGTGTTCTTGACAGGCTCCAAAGGAGAGTCTGTAATGTGATAGGTACCGATCTGGCGGCTCGACTGCAGCCACTTCCCCATCGTCGAAATGTGGCCTGTTCTATAAATACTTTCATGGCTTCTGCTCAGACGAACTTAAGTCACTGATGCCTACTCAACAGGTGTTTACTCGTGCAACAAGACTGGCAATTGGGTCCCACCCATTCACAGTCAGGTTAGCCAAATGCAGACGACAATTCTACTCCTGCAGCTTCTTCTCTCGCACTTCCCGCCTGTGGAACTCGCTCCCGTATTCTTGCTTTCCTGATGGCTACAACCTCCAGATATTTAAATGCAAAGTCAATACTCATCTACTAACCACTGGACTCTAGCTCTCTCCCCACCCCTGTATAACCTTCCCTTTCTCTCCACCTATGTATCTGTCATCGCACCTGCTTTCTCAGCTTTCTATTGTTCCTTTCTAACTAGGTTGTACTCCTCACTCTTTTCTAATTAATCTTTTTACATTTATGTAGCCCCCTGCACATCAGTGGCGTTTCCGCCTTGCTCGGGGTGAAATGATTAAAAAAAAAACCTTAGGGTAAAATTAAGATTAAAACTTAAATTGAATCCTTTTAATTTATATTCTAACATCTAGTCAACGAGGATTTAAATTCTAAATTTAAGTATTCGAAAAAATTGCCTTGTGGCGGCACTTACTGATGAATTCCCTCCGAAGATTCAGTAGCCGGTGTTGGTGGGGGTATTTTAATATTGAAATTTTGTCCAGTAAAAATAGACAGCACCTATCACGAAAATTCCTCGGAATACGGGCTGAACCTATTAGTTTCCAGCTAATTTCAGGATCCAGCCCTTCTTCTTTCATTTTCCAGAATGCCCACGAAAGGGCTGTCTGATACCTCTGACCGGGGTTCGAGAAGGAGTACCTGTGGTTATACAGTCTTTGCTTGAAAGAACCGGCGGACATACCGATATAGGTCCGGAAGTCGTTTTTTTTTTTTTTTGGTAGATGGAGAAATGCGGCTTCATATATATATATATATATATATATATATATATATATATATATATATATATGATATTTATTCATAAATTATAACATGGATATGTTACAATATCACTACACAAGTAGCCATGTTGTTTCGATACATTTGTGTCTTGTCAAGTGATGTGATAGTTCTTAAATGAATGGTTTAAAAGTCTGAAAACGAGCATGTTCCCTTTAATCAGGGAGGCATTATTGTATATACAATGTAGACCAATCAGAGTAAAGCAACTTCTAATTTGGAAAATATGCGGGCAGGCTTAAGGTTAATTTTGGTGGGTATTGTTATTAAGATTTGATTGAAGTCAGATCATTATTATTAATTAATACTTATATCTACTTTGTTCTTGTTGCTAAAATTATAATATAATAATAGTATACGAACCTGTGTGTATTTTACACTGACTACGCGCACACAGACACATATACGCATGCCACGGCCGTGACATATAAATCTTCAGATGAACTAGATAGATAAGGCGATGTTCATGAAATTGATACTCTATAGCCAGGTCAACAAGTCAAAAGAAAACATCGCACCGCACTGAGATGAGATACATATACAGGCAGACTTATCTTGTTGGACAACCGGAGCCCTAACAGGAGTACGCACACGTATACACGCGGACACACGTCCAGCGGTTAGGATACACACACACACACACACACACACACACACACACACACACACATACATGCACGTATATATACATACATGCACACAAACTTACCCACATATACATATATATATATACAAATACACACACACACACATATATATACGCACACACCCATATATATATACACATATATACATATATATATATTTACATACATACACATACACACACATATATAGGCATACATCCACATACACATACACGTATGCACATATACACGTACTCGCATGTGTCCGCGCACATACATGCACATATGCACACACATGTACATATATTCATATACAACATCGGCAAATGGCCCTGAACAACTGTTCATAGGGGGGGTCTATAATATTTTGAATACATATTTTGGTTACTACAGTTTGTTAGACGATCGAGAAGCGTGAGACCTGATACAACATCTGTCTTGCTATCAAATGTTCATACATGCATACATACAGCACACATACATACATACATACAGCACACATACATACATACATACATACATACATTACACATGAATAAATATATATACACATATCCACGTACGCATAGGTATCTATATCCATCTATACGTGCATACATATATACCCACACAAGAGCATACATACATCCATGCAAGATATACATACATAACCCAACAAGTAAAGGGAATACACGTACATACACATCAGTAAGTGATGCGGATATTGGTATACTTGACCAGTATGAGAGGACAAACGTGCGCCCATATGTACATACACTTACGCGTGCGCAAAAATACACATATAGGCATGTACACATATACACATGCGCACACACATACACACACAAACATACACGAGTGAACACATACATACACGTGTGCACATACATACGCATATATGCAACCACGCATATATATCTCTCTATAGACACACTCATATACACATACACATACATATGTATACAATAACATTTAGACATTAATCTACTTAATCTTGATGGGTATTCCCGCCCGACCCGAACGCCCCAAAAGGCTCCCATTGGTGCACGATCCGACATACATCAATACCACAAAGCTTTGTAAATGCCACACCCAATGGCGAAATATATATATATATATATATATATATATATATATATATATATGTTTTACTGTATATATGGGCAACAAACTTTCTTTTAAACATATTTCGTTGAAAACAACCTTACATGTTTCATTTTTACTAGAAATCAGAAATGTAGAAAATGTTCCATAATTTTTTACTGTCCAAGCGCTTTCAAACTCTTTACAAACCATTTTCAAGTATGTTATTTTCCCCGTGTTATTATGTCCTCAGGTTTGACTTCTAATGTAATTTTTTTTTTTTGATTGCTTAATTTTTGTGTTTTAGTGTTTTTTGAAAAGGAGAGTTCTTTAAAACTATCACGTGATGCGGGCGGCTGGGCATCGCTTGAGCGTCTGTCTATTTTTTTTTCTAACTTTCAAAAATCCATTTCCACTTTTAAATAATGTAAGGTTGATGGTAGGGGAAATTTATTTGCTATATACTGCCTCTCTTACAACGAGGTGCTTTTGATATTAGTCATCGCTAGTTTACATTTGACAGGATTATTTTTATTAGAAATAACAAGGTTTGCTGTCTTCCATTTTCTATGATATATTATAAATTTTACTTGCTTTTTAGAAATCACGGCAGAAATTTAGTGTTTAATGATTTTATCGTATACAAAATTCGTTCGGGTTATAATTAATGTGCATTTGGCTATAAAAAATATGTTGATATATATATATATATATCATATATATATTATATATATATATATATATATATATATATATATATATATATATATATATATATATATATATATATTAACATATTTATTTTTATTATATATATATATATAAAAATAAATATGTTGTATATAAAAATAAATATAAAAATGAAATATTGATATATATATATATATATATAATAAAAATAAATATGTTGATATATATATATATATATATAATAAAAATAAATATGTGATATATATATATATATATATATATATATATAATAAAAATAAATATGCTGATATATATATATATATATATATATATATATAATAAAAATAAATATGTTGATATATGTATATATATATATATATATATATAATAAAAATAAATATGTTGATATATATATATATATATATATATATATATAATAAAAATAAAAATAAATGATGTTGATATATATATATATATATATATATATATATATATATACTCTAGTTTTCCTTGCATATTTTTTATCGTTCCCATTAATCATCTTTTATTATACATGTTTACTATTTACGTGTCTGCCTTAATTTTTCTTATATATATATACTAGCAGTATAGCCCGGTATTGCTTGGGTGTAATGAAAGCTTTATAACTAATCCATGGTCCTGGAGCTCAGACTCTTTAGACGTTGGCACGAAAGACTAGAAAGCAATAGTTGTTTCCAGTTAAAGCGAAACCGTAGACTGAAAGAAAAATGAATGGATATAAGTCAAATTTTGATTTCTTGGCATCGATATCAAATAAGTTTTTTCGTCGTAAACTGAATTTTGAAGGCTAAATGAGTCCACTGAGTAAATGGTATCATAGCTGAGACTATGAACTACAATTATACCTACTTAGAGCCAAACCCAAATCAAAAGCTAAAATAAAACCGCTGAAAAAAATACAGACATACAGGCAGATAAACAGAAACACACAAACAAACATCTTGCCTTTTATATATATATATATATATATATATATATATATTATCGATTTTCTGCACTATTGTAAGAACTGTAATCTTGAAACTTCTAAATATCGTTTCTTATGTCTTTGTCTATGAGTGTATCAAATTTGATTAAAATCGGACCACTCCTTCTATAACCCGATTTTTTCGATTATCAATTTTCCATATTTATCGAGAGTACCGCGACACGAAATCTAGCTAAGAACACTCGCAGACGCTTATAGTACAACTCTGTAAATTTTCAAGAAAATCGGTTCTGTCGTTTCGGAGTCTATGCATTTTCTCGATTTCCCAATCTCTTTAAACTCTTCTAAAGATTCATACGCCATCAAACGCCAGAAAAGTTACGACTTTCCGCTTGAAGCCCACACAGTCTCACCTAGATGCTTAGTACCGAAGATTAAACTAATGTAACAATAAATAATAAAAAATGGCGACTGTTTTTGGCAAACATTACAAAGGGCATATTGTAAAAACACAAAATGTCGGCAACTGTATTTTTGCAAAGCATGATGCATTAGAAGTTAGTTTTCTGGTCAAAACCATTTAAGCAAAACACTGTCTCGGAGCCATTTCCATTACTGGGTAAATAAAACCTGTTTTAATTAACAATGGATCGATCGTTTTACAGCTTGTATCGTCTGCTTTTTGCCGAAAAGCTGAATTTATTTTGTGAAATAATTACGAACGCTTTATTGGTTTAAGAACAGATTTTGTTTGCCTTTTTCCCCCATTTTAATTACTTTCTTTCTTTTTTTTTCTTTCTTTCTTTCTTTCTTTCTTTCTTTCTTCGGGTTCTGCACTGGTGTTTTTCATTCTTAACTTCTCTCGCTTCGCTCTCTATCGACTCTTTTTCTTTTCCTTTTCTTTATTTCTTTCTCACTATTTCTTTCTTTCTTTTCTTTCTTTCTTTTTTTTCTTCGGATTCTGCATTTGTGCTCTTTCTTTTTCTTTCTTTCTTAATTTCTCTCGACTCACCCTCTATCCCACTCTGGTTCTCTTGCCCTTTACCAGTCAGTCTCTTTTCCTTTTCTTTAACTCTCCCTCTCACCCCCGTCCTCTTCTCCCTCTCCTCTCTCCCTCTCTCTCTCTCTCTCTCTCTCTCTCTCTCTCTCTCTCTCTCTCTCTCTCTCTCTCTCCTCTTCTTTCTTTCTTTCTTTCTTTCTTTCGGTCCTATATTTGTGCTCGTTCTTTTTTCCTTCTGAATTTTTTCGCCTTATCATCTATCTCCCTCTCTTTCTCTTCCCCATTTCTTTTCTTCTATCTCTTTTTTCTTTCTTTCTTTCTTTCTTTCTTTCTTTCTTTTATTTATTTCTTCTGGAATGTATTTTTGTTCTCTTTCTTTTCCTTATCTTTCTAATTTCTTTTCGCTTCTCCTTTCCTTCATTTCTATCAGTTCCTGGGTATGACAATAAACTGCATCCGGCAGCAAGGCCTCTGAGTGGGAGGTTTTGAGGAGCATCTTAATTGCTGTTGCTACCAGGTTCACCCTGCCCCCGGGTGGTAGCACCTGTTAGGGTCCCAACTATGGGCAAATAGTTAATCTCAAAACTGGGGTAAAAACACTATGAAAGTATAAAAATAGACTTTTATAGAAATATAGACATAAAAATACTTTTATAGAAATATATACATTTTTAAGGAAAAAGTTATTACCAGCAAAATATTTTGAATATAAAACCGGAAGACATCTTCAGTTTTCTAAAATAATAATGAATTTATTTTTATCAAAATCTGACTAAATCTTCTTCTTCTTCTTCTTCTTCTTCTTCTTCTTCTTCTTCTTCTTCTTCTATGTGCCTTGTTCTTTCAGGACGTAGGCGATCATGGCCCTCCACGTGTCCCTTTCCCTGGTGGCTCTTAGCAGGCTTTCTTCTGTAACATTTCGCAGCCGTTGTTTTGTCATTCACCTGCTCAGGCTCTTCAAATATGTTATCCGCTGCTTTCCTCTGTCTCTTTTCCCCTCTATCTGGCCTGTTAGTATCAGATTCTCTAAGCCCTCCTTCCTCATTGCATATCCCAGGAACTTCAGTTGTCTCTTCCTGATGATCAGTATTAATTTCCTTTTTGTTTCCATTCTTTCCAACACCTCGTCATTGCTCACATGCTCGGACCATGATATCCGCAGCATCCTTCTGTAGAACCACATTTCAGCTGCTTCAATTTTTCCCTCATCTTTGTTGATATTGTCCAATATTCACTGCCATATTGAAGAACTGACATCACATAGCAATCTAGTACTCTCTTCTTTGTTTCTAGTGAAAGTTTCCCGTGTCTTAATACTTTACTCAGCTTCTGGAACGCATCCTTTGCCATACCAATTAGCCTTTGGATCTCTGTGTCGCACTTTCCGTCTTCAGTTAAAGCACTTCCCAGATATTTAAATTTTTCTACCTGCTTGATTTTAACATCTCGCACCTGTATTTGGCACTTTGGACTGTTATTTTTGCTGATAACCATACATTCGGTTTTCTTGCAGTTTATTTGTAGTCCTTTTTTGTCACTCTCTTCAGTTTTCTTCTGTGGGAGGTCCTGCAGTTTCCTTTCCGTGTCTGCAATCAACACTGTGTCGTCTGTGTATCTTATGTTGTTCAGATTGTGGCCTCCGATGAGAAATCCTGTCATAACATCTAGGGTCCCCAAAATATTCTCACTGTACAAGTTTAATAACTCCGCTGAAAATACACATCCCTGTCTTACGCCCCTTAAATCACTATAACCGAATATTAAAAAAAGATCTTAAAATCCTACCTTTTTGGCATTAAATAACCCACAGAAATTTATATGCCGTTAAACGAAATTCAAATTCAAAATCATTTCTGTCACTTTCCTTCCGGCTTCCATGATTTATTTATTTATTTATTTATTTATTGATAATTTCTGACCCTTTTTTTTTCTTTATTTCTTTTGTACGTGATCATTACTTGCTTTTCTTCTTCCTATAATCAAGTTTTGTGTTTGTACTCTTTCTTTTTCTTTTCTTCTTAATTTCTCTTAAATCTCCTCCTATCTCTTTCTTTCACTCTCTCTCTCTCTCTCTCTCTTTCATTCTCCTTCCTTTCTTTCTATCTTTTCCCTTGTCCTTATCCCTAAATTCTCTCCATTTCAATTCTATCCTTCTCTTTCTATCCTAGTCACACACTGACATTTCTCTCTTTCTCTCTCATTTCATTTATTCACTCTCTGTCATTATTAGCTTCTCTCTCTCTCTCTCTCTCTATATATATATATATATATATATATATATATATATATCCCGTTTTTCTTTTTTTATATCTCTCTCTTTTTCTACTTTTCATTCAGTCTAACCTAAACTTATTTATAAATGGAACTTTATATATGTGTGTGTGTCTGTGTGTGTATCCATTACCTATAGACTCCGAAACGGCTGAACCGATGTTTTTGAAAATTTACACAGTTGTACTATAAGTATCTGCGAGTATTCTTAGCTAGGTTTTGTGTCGAGGTACCCCGGATAAATATCGAAAGTCGATAATCGAAAAAATCAGGTTATAGAAGGAATGGTCCGATCTTAATCAAATTTGATACACTCATAGACAAAGACATAAGAAACGATATTCAGAAGTTTCAAGGTTGCAGTTCTTACAATAGCAGTTCTTAATATATATAAAAGGCAAGATGTGTGTGTGTGTGTGTGTGTGTGTGTGTGTGTGTGTGTGTGTGTGTGTGTGTGTCTGTTTATCTGTCTGTATGTCCTTTATACAAATCAACATTTTTTATCCGATTCTCACCAAACTTCACATAAATATTGTTTCGGCTGAGTCTGAGCTCCAGGACTATGGATTAGTTTGAAAGCTTTCATTACACTCGAGCAACTGCTAATTACATATAATTCACACTGACATAATTTCCAGTTTTGAATTTAATCATCCCCACTTTTTCATTATACACTATTCCTCTCTCTCTCTCTCTCTCTCTCTCTCTCTCTCTCTCTCACTCTTTCACACGAACTCATTTTTTCATTCTTCCTCTCTCCTCCAATCCCGTTCAAATTACTATTTCCTTTTTACCACTTTCTGTTACCCTCTTCCTCTTTTTCCTTTCCTCTAGTTCCTTGCCCTCTACTAGCCACCCTTTCTTTTTTTCTCCTCACCTCTACTTCATTTCACATCTACTAGTCTCTCTCTTTCTCTCTCTCTCTCTCTCTCTCTCATCCCCTCCCTTTATCCTTCCCATGACAGAATAAAAAGAAAGAAATGGTCAAGAATACAAAAATTACAAAATGGAAAGAAAGAAAGAAAAAAGAAAGAAAAATATTGAATAAAAGAAAAGGTAAATAGAATAAAAAAGAGAAAATTCTTAAACGAAAGAGTAAATAGAAAGAAAGAAAGAAAGAAAGAAAGAAAGAAGGAAAGAATTTGAGAAAGAAAGGGTCAAGTAGACAAAATGACGGAATAGAAAGAAAGAAAGAAAGAAAGAAAGAAAGAAAGAAAGAAAATGTAGATAAAGAGAAGAAAGAGTAAAAAATTCGAAAACGATAGAAAGAGAAGACAAAAATGAAAATGAAAAGAAAGAAAGAAAGAAAAAAGGAAGAAAGAAAGAAAGCGTCAAATAGACAAAAATGACAAAATGAAAAGATAGATTCAAACAAAGTGGGAAGAAGGAAAGGAAAATGGTGAAATATAGATAAATAAAAAAGAAGTACAAATTTGAAAACCTAGAGAAATAACACACAAATTGACAGAATGAAAAAGAAAGAAAGAAAGAAAGAAAGAAAGAATGAATGAATGAATGAATGAATGAATGAAACGAATGCAGGCTATCGCCCGGTTCACACTCCACTTACGTCTATTGAACAGGTGTAGAGATTCATCCCTTGTTCCCTGTTTAAGATGTGGTTTCCGGCTTTCTCTTTTCCAATCTTTCCACTTTTCTCTTTTGTTAATTTTTTTTCAATTGGAGTAGATAGACTGAACTACCGCCCGGTTCACACTCCACCCATGTCTATTGAACAGGTGTAGAGATTCATCCCTTGTTCCCTGTTTAAGATGTGGTTTCCGGCTTTCTCTTTTCCAATCTTTCCACTTTTCTCTTTTGTTAATTTTTTTTCAATTGGAGTAGATAGACTGAACTACCGCCCGGTTCACACTCCACCCACGTCTATTGAACAGGTGTAGAGATTCATCCCTTGTTCCCTGTTTAAGATGTGGTTTCCGGCTTTCTCTTTTCCAATCTTTCCACTTTTCTCTTTTGTTAATTTTTTTTCAATTGGAGTAGATAGACTGAACTACCGCCCGGTTCACACTCCACCCACGTCTATTGAACAGGTGTAGAGATTCATCCCTTGTTCCCTGTTTAAGATGTGGTTTCCGGCTTTCTCTTTTCCAATCTTTCCACTTTTCTCTTTTGTTAATTTTTTTTCAATTGGAGTAGATAGACTAAACTATCGCCCGGTTCACACTCCACCCACGTCTATTGAACAGGTGTAGAGATTCATCCCTTGTTCCCTGTTTAAGATGTGGTTTCCGGCTTTCTCTTTTCCAATCTTTCCACTTTTCTCTTTTGTTAATTTTTTTTCAATTGGAGTAGATAGACTGAACTATCGCCCGGTTCACACTCCACCCACGTCTATTGAACAGGTGTAGAGGCTCATCCCTTGTTCCCTGTTTAGGATGTGGTTTCCGGCTTTCTCTTTTCCAATCTTTCCACTTTTCTCTTTTGTTAATTTTTTTTCCCAATTGGAGTAGATAGACTGAACTACCGCCCGGTTCACACTCCACCCACGTCTATTGAACAGGTTTAGAGGCTCATCGCTTGTTCCCTGTTTAGGATGTGGTTTCCGGTTTTCTCTTTTCCAATCTTTTCACTTTCTTTCTTGTTTATTTTTTTTATTTGGAGTAGATAGACTGAACTATCTATTCACTCTTACGTAGACCCCTGCACACCAGTGACCTTACCGCCTTGCTTGGGGTGATGTGCTTAAAAAAAAAAGACATAAAAAGTGGAAATAAATTAAGAGATGAATAGATTTTGAGGGACACATATCAAGAAAATTTCATCTGTAGAAGACTGTGACCATAAATCGAATTTTTAAATTAACCGAAATGAAGATATTAAGTCACCAAATGTCTATTTTGTGTCATTCTTTCAATTATTGTCGTTTGTATTATCACACAACTTACAAACGTCGTTAAAGAGCGAAAAACAATGGCGCCTTGATATTTCTTCCAAGTTAGAAGAGCGAATGACTGAGCAAATGTATCGTTATTTAAAGTATCGTCTGCAAAACATGGCGATGTCCATCTATACTGCAGAGTTGGCGGTTTTTTTTAATCCTTCTTCTATTCGCTGTCGATTATGCTTGTGCATTAAGTCGATATTTTGATTTGACGAGAGGGAAAAAAAGATTATGCATTATTTGAACTGTGATGTGAAGTCTGAGGCTCAGTGGGTAGAATTGAAATAACGGAAACTGGAAATACTGCGTTCAAAACTCACCTCACAATATTCTATCTTGCTATTTAAAGTATAGCTGAAGGAAGAACTGACGGGTAGTAATAATAACTAGTAATTAGTGAGGGATCAGTTTGTTACTTCATAACAATAGAAAACCGATCCCCCACTTTATGCCCGTTAACATCTTATGTTTCCAACTATTATCTTCATTTAGTCAGTTAAGTGCCATACGTGATACACGCTTGGGTGATCATGTCTCGAAAGGGACATGACTAACTGGGCAGAAGATTATCCCGCAGTAGTTGCGATTGCTTTCGACGGTAGACTGGTTGCCGACCAAGGCTATAGAACCCAATCTGTCCTGTTATTTAACCCATAACTGGAAGGAAGAGACGGATTAATACCTTTCCCAATGGTATTTGCGCGTAAGTGAATGCAATGAATTCAGCTGGAATTCGAACTCTGCTCCCCGATTTCTCGTTCCGAGCCGATATCCAGTGCACCACAACGCACATACTGCGTTCAAAACTCACCTCACAATATTCTGGATATTTTTAATTTTCTATCAGATTATTCAACAAAAATTTTCAAATAATTTCTGCAGTTTTTTTTAAATATTTCCTGAAAACTATTAATTTAAATTGATATTTATAGTTGAACTATAAATAAATTGTAAACGCAAATTCTACTCCAGTAGCTTCTTTTCTCGCACTTCCCGCCTGTGGAATTCTCTTCCGCATACTTGCTTTTCTGACAGTTACAATCTTCAAGAATTTAAATGTAAAGTCAATAGTCATCTTCTGTCTCACTCACTTACATCCTCTCTATCATGCTTTTCTACATCCACTCCACTCTCATCAGTAATCTCTTCCCTCTCCTACTCTCTTCCTGACACCCCCTGCAACCTCTCACTACTCATAACATTCCTCCTCGTCCACCCCACTCTCATTAGTAATATCTTCCCTCGCCTACTCGCTTCCTGACACCCTCTGCAACCTCTCACTCCTCATAACATTCCTTCTCGTCCACCCACTCTCATTAGTAATCTCTTCCCTCTCCTACTCTCTTCCTGACACCCCCTGCAACCTCTCGCTACTCATAGCATTCCTCCTCGTCCACCCCACTCTCATCAGTACTCTCTTCCCTCTCCTACTCTCTTCCTGACACCCTCTGCAACCGCTCACTCCTCATAACATTCCTCCTCGTCCACCCAACTCTCATCAGTAATCTCTTCCCTCTCCTACTCTCTTCCTGACACCCCCTGCAACCTCTCGCTACTCATAGCATTCCTCCTCGTCCACCCCACTCTCATCAGTACTCTCTTCCCTCTTCTACTCTCTTCTTGACACTCTCTTCAACCGCTCACTCCTCATAACATTCCTCCTCGTCCACCCCACTCTCATTAGTAATCTCTTCCCTCTCCTACTCTCTTCCTGACACCCCCTGCAACAGCTCACTCCTCATAACATTCCTCCTCGTCCACCCCACTCTCATCAGTACTCTCTTCCCTCTCCTACTCTCTTCTTGACACTCTCTGCAACCGCTCACTCCTCATAACATTCCTTCTCGTCCACCCACTCTCATTAGTAATCTCTTCCCTCTCCTACTCTCTTCCTGACACCCCCTGCAACCTCTCGCTACTCATAGCATTCCTCCTCGTCCACCCCACTCTCATCAGTACTCTCTTCCCTCGCCTACTCGCTTCCTGACACCCTCTGCAACCGCTCACTCCTCATAACATTCCTCCTCGTCCACCCCACTCTCATCAGTACTCTCTTCCCTCGCCTACTCGCTTCCTGACACCCCCTGCAACTACTCACTCCTCAACATTCCTCCTATGTAACCCCCTGCACAACAATGGCAGTAAAATGCTTTGCTTGGGGCGACACGATTATAAAAAGAAAACAAGGTTTTTCTTCGATCTTAACAAAAGGTCATTCATTTCATTTCGTAAGTGGGGGCTTGACGGAGTGTAAAGTGTTAACAAGATTGTTTTAGTTTTAAAAAATTACGACTGAATAGTGAGTTAGGTCCTCACAGGGTAGCTCAGACTTTCGGTCATGTGCCATGTCTAAGCTACGATTTTAAAAATCCCTAAGGCATTCTAACCATTAGGCCGACGTGGAGCAATTGTTAGAAAACATGTCTTCTTTTTTTTTCCTTCTTATTTTTTGATCATTTCCCCCTCAAGCAAAAAAAAAAATTCCACTTGAGATCTGTTGTGAGAGTTAAGCCTAGAAGGCGTAGTGTTTTGCTTTCAGGTTTAAACTTTTTAAATGCCTAAAATGTTTTTCAATGTTGCAACATTCTATGAACCTCTTCTGAACTCTATGATCCACAGCATGAATTATTCAAATCTGATCTACATTAAAACAAAATATATATATATATATATATATATATATATATATATATATATATATATATAGCCACATGGTCAGTCTATGGTACTTCATGAAAGGTATTACTGCTCGCTGTAGCAACATAGTAGCTGGCTAAGAGTTTTTAATGATAGTAACTACCACCATTGAGATTGTCTTTAGATGTTCTTGTCCTTTCTCTCTACCTTTGCACCTGTCTTCACACCTGCGTTCCCATCCTTCTTTTGCCCTTTCTCTGACACCCCCTGTAGTTCATCTTTCTCTTCACTCACCTTCTGCCTAAACTTTTACTCTCTTATATAGCCCCCTGCACATCAGTGGCAGTATGATTAAAAAAAGAAAAAAAAGCAAGGCAGGACAACCACTATTACATAGTGGATTACAGCAAAAGGAAAACAACAATGAAGAGGGATGCCTAAGAAAGGATAATAGATGAACAAGATTCAAGGAGACATAAGATGGCAATTGATGTTGCATTTAAACTTTTGGAGATTGTAGCTATTAGGGAAGCAAGTAAACGAAAGGGAGTTCCACAAATGGGAATTGCGAGTAAAGAAACTCATGAGTAGAAGAGGCGTTTACATTTAACTATTTCGACGGTATAAGAGTGAGACCTAAATGCCAATCTAGTTGCATAGTTAAATTCACATGTACGGGGCACCATAGAAAAAAAGCCCAACCGAGCAGTTACATGAAATTATTTTTAGAAAAGACAGAGGGAAGCCACTCACGTCGGTGAGAAACTGACTGAAAAATTGAAGTTCAGAGGGACCGAAACACTCAATATTAACTAAAAATTGCAATGCCCCTCAAAGTAACCATACAGGTCATGAATTGATCATCGATTAATATAGACTCTATTATTATTATTATTATTATTATTATTATTATTATGTTGTTATTTTTCATCATATTTCGATTTTTACTATAGTCGCACAACCTACCAAGTCCGTGAGAAGACCTAAAGCAGGTCGTGGTGTGTTGTTATGGCTCCATTTCATGTTTTTTCTATCTTCCCCATCGTCCCTAGCGTTACATAAACAAAATCCTCCTTAGTGTGTGGGTTGTACTTAAAACAATTTTTTGTATATCTCTTAAGCTGGGGTTTCCAGGGATTCTTTCAATGTGTTGTTTTGTTCCATTTTTTATCATTCCAAGTGCACCTACTATCACTGGCACGATTCTTGTTTTCAATTTCCACATTTTTTCTATTTCATTTTCCAGGTCTTTATATTTTGACAGTTTTTCGAATTCCTTGGTTGCTATGTTACAATCCGCTGGACAAGCCATATCAATTAATAGACAAGTTTTTTTTTCTTTTTGGTTTATTATTATTATTATTAAACATATATTATTTGGGTGGTTATATTAAGTGACAACACATCTGCTCAGATATCTCTTACCTTTCTTCCTCAAAGCGACCCCTCATGCCGTTGTCTCAGCTTTTTAATACGCGGTCCGAAGCACATGAACACCATACTAGCAAGTAACGTCTGAGCTTGTTTCGAATACACGCTCGGATCTGAGCATACAACCCTAACTACGAAATAATCCGTTCTTTATGCTTTTTCTTATAATCATTATTATCATTATTTTATTTTCCATTATAATTCGATTTCTGCTATGGTCGCACTACCTACCAAGTATGCAGGAAGACCTAAGGCAGGTCGTGGTCTATTGTTATGGCTCCATTTCATGTTTTTCTATCTCCCCCATCATCCCTAGCGTTACATAGACAAAGTTCTCCTTAGTGTGTGGGCTGTACTTAACAAATGGAAAGTGTTCTAACAGAAGACGGAAGATGCGACAGAAACGTCCGAAGGCAAATTGGCATGGTGAAGGAAGTATTCCAGAAGTTGAGTAAAGTATTAAGAAACAGGACAATTTCGCTAGAAACAAGAGAGTACTGGATTGCTGTGTTGTTAGTTCTTTAATATGGCAGTGAATGCTGGACGATATCATCAAAGATGAAGGAAAAACTTGAAGGAGCTGAAATGTGGTTCTACAGAAGCATACTGGATATAAAGTGGGGATCAATTCCATATTACAATCAATATATAAACTGACCCCTCATTTTGTGGTCACAGCAGTTTCTATACATTGATATTCCTGAGATCCAAAAGCACAAGGAAGCATACCAGAAGTTGAATAAAGTATTAAGAAACAGGACAATTTCGCTAGAAACAAAGAAGAGATACTGGATTGCTATGTGATGTCAGTTCTTCAATATGGCAGTGAATGCTGGACAATATCAGAGATGAAGGAAAAACTTGAAGCTACTGAAATATGGTTCTACAGAAGAATGTTGGGTATAAATTGGGGGATCAGTTCCATATTAAAATCAATACATAAACTGACCCCTCACTTTGTGACCACAGCAGTTTCTATACATTGATATTCCTGAGATCCAAAAGCACAAGGACGCATTCCAGAAGTTCAGTCAAGTATTAAGAAACAGGAAAATTTCACTCGAAACAAAGAAGAGAGTACTAAATTGCTATGTGATGTCAGTTCCTCAATATGTCAGTGAATGCTGGACAATATCACCGAAGATGAAAGAAAAACTTGAAGCAACTGAAATGTAGTTCTACAGAAGGATGCTGCGAATAGCATGGATCGAGCATATGAGCAATGATGAGGTTTTGGAAAGGATGGAAATGAAAAGGAAATTAATACTGAGCATCAGGAAGAGACAGCTGAATTTCCTGGGACATGCAGTGAGGAAGGAGGGCTTGGAGAACCTGATACTAACAGGCCAGATAGAGGGGAAAAGAGACAGGGGAAAGCAGCGGATAACATATTTGAGCAGGTGGATGACGGAACGGGGGTTGCGTGGTGTTGCAGGAGAAAGTGTATCTAAGAGCCACCAGAGATAGGGAGACGTGGAAGACCATGATCGCCTACGTCCTGAAAGGACAAGGCACAAAGAAGAAGAAAAAGAAGAAAAAGAAAAAGAAGTAGTGCCCCATAGCTTTAACCTTATGCCACACTTAAGCCACGCCGCAAATATAATTCCTTAAGAACTAATCAACATCTACATTCACTCCTTAAGGACACATGGCCCAGTGGATATAAACGTTGGTTAGTTCCTGTGACCTGACCCAACGAGTTGTGAGTTCGGTACCAGTCCACAGCAGTGGTGAACAAGTACCTTACTAATGACTTCCAGAAAAGGCTTTGTGCAAGGAATGAAGTTCATATACCCAAGTGATTGTAATAAAGCGTTCGATTCGAAATCCCTAGCACCTGAAGAAGGTCGAGGCGTACAACGGCCTAAACGTCATACAAATGGCAACAAAGATGAGGACAATAGTTTGAATACTGTAAATACAACCTCATCTAAGAAATAGAGAGAGAAAAAGATTAGTTTGAATCGGAAATCAAGATGCGAAATGAACTGAAATTACAAATACCTAAATGCATCTGCAGGTAAACAGTGGTCAGGTTTATACTAGGGTCTATTTGTCGAATTTATACTAGAGTCTGTAGGTAAACATTGTTTCGATTTATACTAGAGTCTATAGTCAAACATTTGTCAGATTTATACTAGAGTATATACGTAAACATTAAATCGATTTATACTAGAATCTATAGGTAAACATTTCTCGAATTTATACAAGAGTCTGTAGGTAAACATTTGTCGAGTTTATACTAGAGACTATAGGTAAACATTGTGTCGATTTATACTGAACTCTATCGGTAAACATTTGTTGAGTTTCTACTAGAATATGTAGGTAAACATTTGTTGAGTTTATACTAGAGTCTATAGGTAAACAGTTGTTCAGTTTATACTAGAGACTATAGGTAAACATTTGTCGAATTTATACTAGAGTCTATAGGTAAACATTTGTTGAGTTTATACTAGAGTCTATAGGTAAACATTTGTTGAGTTTATACCATAGTCTATAGGGAAAATTTTTGTTGAGTTTATACTAGAGTCTATAGGTAAACATTTGTTGAGTTTCTACTAGAATCTATAGGTAAACATTTGTTGAGTTTATACTAGAGTCTATAGGTAAAAATTTGTTGAGTTTCTACTAGAATCTATAGGTAAAAATTTGTTGAGTTTATACTAAAGTCTATAGGTAAACCTTCTTTCGATTTATACTAGAGTCTATAGGTAAACATTTGTTGAGATTATACTAGAATCTATAGGTAAACATTTGTTGAGTTTATACTAGAGTCTATAGGTAAACATTTGTTGAGTTTCTACTAGAATCTATAGGTAAACATTTGTTGAGTTTATACTAGAGTCTATAGGTAAAAATTTGTTGAGTTTCTACTAGAATCTATAGGTAAAAATTTGTTGAGTTTATACTAAAGTCTATAGGTAAACCTTCTTTCGATTTATACTAGAGTCTATAGGTAAACATTTGTTGAGATTATACTAGAATCTATAGGTAAACATTTGTTGAGTTTATACTAGAGTCTATAGGTAAAAACTTGTTGAGTTTATACTAAAGTTTATAGGTAAACCTTCTCTCGATTTATACTACAGTCTATAGGTAAATATTTGTTGAGATTATACTAGAGTATAGTCTATAGCTAAACATTACTTCGATTTATACTACAGTCTATAGGTAAACATTTGTTGAATTTCCACTAGAACCTATAGGTAAACATATTTTGAGTTTATACTAGTGTCTATAGGTAGACATTTGTTAAGTTTATTCTAGAGTCTATAGGTAAACATTTGTTGAGTTTATTCTAGAGTCTATAGGTAAACATTTGTTGAGTTTATTCTAGAGTCTATAGGTAAACATTGCTTCGATTTATACTAGAGACTATACGTAAATATTTGTTGAGTTTATACTAAAGTCTATAGGCAAATATTTGTTGAGTTTATACTAGAGTCTATAGGTAAACATTTGTCGAGTTTATACTAGAATATATAGGTAAGCATTTGTCGAGGTTATACTAGAGTATATAGATAAACATTACTTCGCTTTATCCTAGAGTCTATAGGTAAATATTTGTAGAGTTTATACTAGAGTCTATAGGTAAACATTTGTCGAGTTTATACTAGAGTCTATAGGTAAACATTGCTTCGATTTATACTTTAATCTAAATGTAAACATTCGTCGAGTTTATACTAGAGTCTATAGGTAAACATTTGTTGAGTTTATACTAGAATCTATAGGTAAACATTTGTCGAGTTTATACTAGAGTAAATAGATAAATATTTGTTGAGTTGATACTAGAGTCAATCGATTTGCTTCGATTTATACTAGAGGCTATGGGTAAGCATTGCTTCGATTTATACTAGAGTCTATAGGTAAACATTTGTCGAGTTCATACTAGAGTCTATATGTAAACATTTGTTGAGTTTATACTAGAGTTTATAGGTAAACCTTCTTTCGATTTATACTAGAGTCTACTGGTAAATATTCGTCAAGTTTATACTAGAGTCTATAGCTAAACATTGCTTCGATTTATACTAGAGTCTATAGGTAAACATTTGTTGAGTTTATACTAGAATCTATAGGTAAACATATGTTGAGTTTATACTAGAGTCTATAGGTAGACATTGCTTCGATTTATACTAGAGTCTATAGGTAAACATTTGTTTGAGATTATTCTAGAGTCTATAGGTAAACATTGTTTCGATTTGTACAAGAATCTATAGGTAAACATTACTTTAATTTATCCTAGAGTCTATAGGTAAATATTTGTCGAGTTTATACTAGAGTCTTTAGGTAAACATTTGTTGAGTTTATTCTAGAGTCTATAGGGTAAACATTTGTTGAGTTTATACTAGAGTCTATAGGTAAACATTTCTTCAATTTATACTAGAGTCTGTAGGTAAATATTTGTCGAGTTTATACTAGAGTAAATAGGTAAACATTGGTTGAATTTATAGTAGTGTTTATAGTAAACATTTGTCGAGTTTATACCAGAGTCAATAGCGAAACATTGGTCGCGTCTATATTTGAGTCAACAGGTAAATATTTTTCGAGTTCATACTGTCGTCTATAGATAAACTTTAATCGGGTTCATACATGATTCGAAAGCTAATCATTGCTTTTGTTAATAATTGAGTCCTTAGGTAAACATAGATAATCTCTTTTATACTCGTGTATGTTGATAAATATTTGTCGTTTAAGTCTAAATCCACAATCACCTAATTTATAGGTGGTCCTTTTTTTTAAGCATTTCACCCTGAGCAAGGCGAAAAAGTCACTGTGATATAAGAGATTATTCAGGGTGAAAGGAAATGTGTAAACGTTAAAGAAGAGAAAGGACAATACAATTATGCTTTAATTATGCCCAGTCAGTCATGTCTCTTTCGAGACATGATCGCCCAAAGCGTGTATCACGTATGGCACTTAACTGACTGACTGAATATGATAGCTGGAATCATGATTAAGGCTTCTACTGGTCATAAAATGGGAGATCGGTTTTCTACTGTTATGAAGTAATAAACTGATCCCTCACTAATTAGTACTTAATATAATACATCTCTTCTCCCTCTAGTCATGAGTCAAATAACAGGACAGATTGGGTTCTATAGCCTTGGTTGGCTGCCAGTTACCCGCAGAAAGTAATGGCAACCTACTGCGGGATAATCTTCTACCCAGTCAGTCATGTCTCTTTCGAGACATGATCGCCCAAGCATGTATCACGTATGGTACTTAACTGACTGACTCATAGCGGAAATTAAATTGACTGTCTACAAATTTAAAAAAGGAGCCATATACGGAGAAAGATTAAGGAAGACTGATACTGTGTTTTGAAGCGAGTCATTTATAAGAAAGAAATAGGCAAGAATGACTTTTAAAAAAACAATAGAGCCAAGAATGTAATGCTTAGATAAATCAAGAAAATACTGAATTTATTAAAAACTATCCAAAGCTAAAATGGAAAGAATAAAAACGTTAAGATTGTTATATAGCGAGAGAGAATTGCAGAATAAAGTAGAATTCGTTTAAAATGATAGAAAAAAAATAAGACAGGCGTATGAAGCAACGGACTGACCGGAATTAGAATTAAACAATTAACGGATTGATTCACAACTGGTAAAGTTGGATAAGAAACGCACTAAAATAATAATAATAAAATAAAAATAAACATCGTAAACGAACAGGCAATAATACTGACAACGAAAATAATTATCTTTCTTTTCATTTATCCATTCTTTTTTTACTTTTTTTTCTCCTTAATTTCGTTTGACGTATTTATTTATTTATTTGTTCATTTCTTTATTGTCTTGTGGTAAAGTGATAATGGTCGGATCAATCAAACAAAATGAAAACTTCGGCGTCTTTGCGAATGGACGTTTGAAAGCGACAATGTGCCGAAGAAAAGCGGACATTTTATGCCGGTGTAGATACGCATGCGTAGAAATACGCGTGCGCATTCTCTCCGATTAACTAATATGAATTCACCAAGTCTGCCATAAGGCCACATTTATAGGAGTTGACTGACATATTGATTGATTGGTTTGTTTCTTACGGTTTACCAAACATTTTCAGGCTATTTAAAACCAGAAAATATTGGTTTTGAATTGTAAGAATTTTGTTTGTTTTTTTCCGATAATAATTATTTAGTAATACAAGTCTTACTAATTAACTACGGAGAAAAGGTAGATTCAAATTTTTGCCGACGATATTTGTGCAAAAGTGAATATAACGAACCCAACTTAAATTGGAACTCTGCTATTCGATTAAAAATTCCGATACATTATCCATTACACCATCCGCACATCCAACGTTATAGCACGTGGAATTTACAAGCGGTCAGCCATCTAGTTACTGCCCATGCTCGACGTTGGTGATAGTACAGGAATTGATGTATCAATGCTATATGGACACAAACTTGAAGTTCAGAAGGACCGAAGCACTCAACATTAACTAAAAATTGCAATGCCCCTCAAAGTAACCATAGACGTCATGAAGTGATCATCGATTAATATAGACTGTATTATTACTATTATTATTATTATTATCATTATTATTATTATTATTATTATTATGTTATCATTTTTCATCATATTTCGATTTTTACTATGGTCGCACTACCTACCAAGTCTGTGATAAGACCTAAAGCAGGTCGTGGTGTGTTGTTATAGCTCCATTTCATGTTTTATCTATCTTCCCCATCATCCCTAGCGTTACATAGACAAAGTCCTCCTTAGTGTGTGGGCTGTACTTAACAAGACAATTTTTTGTATATCTCTGAAGCTTGGGTTTCCAGGGATTCTTTCAATGTGTTGTTTTGTTCTATTTTTTATCATTCCAAGTAAACCTACTATCACTGGTACGATTCTTTTTTCAACTTCCACATTTTTTCTATTTCAATTTCCAGGTCTTTATATATTTATTATTATTATTATGTCATTTTTTCATCATATTGCAATTTCTGCTATGGTCGCACTACCAACCATGTCTGCGGGAAGACCTAAGGCAGGTCGTGGCGTGTTGTTATGGCTCCATTTCATGTTTTTCTATCTTCCCCATCATCCCTAGCGTTACATAGACAAAGTCCTCCTTAGTGTGTGGGCTGTACTTAATAAAACAATTTTTTGTATATGTCTTAAGATGGGGTTTCCAGGGATTCTTTCAATGTGTTGTTTTGTTCCATTTTTTCAAGTTCACCTACTATCACTGGCACAACTCTTCTTTTCAATTTCCACATTTTTTCCATTTCAATTTTCAGGTCTTTATATTTTGACAGTTTTTCAAATTCCTTGGTTGCTACGTTACAATTCGCTGGACAGGCCATATCAATTAATAAACATGTTTTTTCTTTTTGGTTTTTAACAATAATGTCCGGCCTATTTGCTTCAATTTTTCTTGTAGATGGTGTAATCCCATAGAATGGTTACATCTTCTATTTCTGTTACCGGTGCTGGGTGATGTTCATACCAGTGTTTGTTTACAGATTTTCCGTAGTGTTCGCACATTGTCCAATGTAAATATTGCCCCACTCTGTCGTGGCGATTTTTATATTCATTTGGGGCAAATACAGAACAGCCTGAGATTAGATGGTCTATTGTTTCTTGGTGTTTGTCACAGAACCTGCATTTTGGATCCACATTATTATGTATAATATTAGCCTGATAGTTCCTAGTGAAAAGACTTTGGTCTTGCGCTGCAAGAATAAAGCCTTCAGTCTCAGACTTTGATCCAGATGCACGTAACTATCGATGAGTATTAACTTTATTAACATTGGATTTGTTGGCACGTTCTGGATATTGGCCATGCAGAGGTTTGTCTTGCCAGCGTTGTTTCATCTGTTCAAGAGCTTTATCTTTGGCTTTCATTTTCATATTTTTGGCCGCAATAGCTGGTTCTTGGCTACTGTTTTGCTTTTCTACAGAATCCACTAAATGTAAATCTTGTTTGTATTTACTGCCTTCTTTTATTATTGAATATTTTTTCTTTCTTTCTTCATGTTGCTGTACTAATTGTATCATCCAGTCCTTTGTTGTTTCTATGTATGTTAGTAAGCCAATAGTTGTTGTCTTCTATGACAATTCTAGCTGAATAATACCTCTTCCACCTTCTTTACGGGGTATGTATAGACGGTCTACATCAGTCTTTGGATGATGCATCTTATGCTTAGAAAGAAGATTTCTTGTTTTAGAATCCATTCGCCTGATGTCGTTTAGAGTCCACTTTAAGATGTTGAAACTATTAATGGCCATAATTCTGTTCTGAGAATTCAATTCAGTTTTTAATATCATTCGTAGCCTTCTATAGTACTCTTTACGCACTATTTATTTCATTTTTTTATAGTGAATGTTTTCACCCCCATTTACACCTAGGTATTTATAAGTTTGTTCTGGCTTTAATTATTTTATTGTTACAGCAGGGTCTAAGCTAATTGAGGATGTTTCTTGTATTGATCCACGTAAAACTGTAGCTTTAGCACATTTATTCAAATTGAATTTCATTCCAATGTCATCGCTGAAGCGTTTTACAGTTTGAAGAAGACCTTCCAGCTCATTATCATTCTTAGCATATAACTTCAAGTCATCCATGTAAAATAGATGGCTTATTTTCTTTTGGGCTATTTTATAATCACAGTCTGTCTTATTAAGTTGGCTGGTTAGTGCTATTAATGATATGCAGAATAGTAAGGGAGACAAAGAATCACTTTGAAATATACCTCATTTCGTGTTTATTTCGCCATTATTATTATTATTATTATTATTATTATTATTATTATTTTATGTGTTATGTTTCATCTAAACGTCGGCGAGCATGGCTTTTCACAATTTCCTGAGATATCAAATGTCGAAACTTGCTATCTCACATAAAGCAAAATTTACTAAAAGCCTCCTTTTTAGCTCTTGAATATTTTATTATTGCTATCTCACCTAAACCCTGTCCTGCTAAACATTTTCCTCTTGCCTTCAATATGCTCTGTGAGTTTCAAATTTTCCAAACCCTCTTTCCTCATTATGTGCCCAGATATTTCAAATGCTCCTTTCTGATGTTAAGTATAAGTGTCCTTTTTGCGTCCATTTCTCTAAAATTTCGTGGCTCACACGGCCGTTAAATTCTCAGCATCCTTCTGTAGAATCAAGTAACTATTGCTTCAAGTCTCTTCTTAATTTCTGAGGCGATTGTCCAGCATCTACTGACATATAGTTGGACAGATATTGCGAAATAGTTCAGTAATCTTTTCTTAGTTTCTAACGAAATTTCGGATTCTTGAGAATACTTTTTTAATACTGGGTATGACGATAAACTACATCCGGCAGCAAGGAGATTTGAGATTTTGAGGAACGTGGATCTACCTCTTAATTGCTGTTGTTTCCAAACCTACCCTGACCTACAGTAGTAGCACCTGTTAGGATTCCAATTACGAGCAAATATTGAAACAACAAAAAGAAAACAGTACATTTTGTCAAATAAATTCCAGCAATCTATTTATTTTATAAAAACGCTAACGATAACTATCTAAACTTATTTATAAATAGAACTTTATCTCTGTGTGTGTGTGTGTGTGTGTCTGTGTGTGTATTGATTACCTATAGACTCCGAAACGGCTGAACCAGTTTTCTTGAAAATTTACACAGTTGTACTATAAGTGTCTGCGAGTGTTCTTAGCTAGGTTTTGTGTCGAGGTACCCCCGATAAATATCGAAAATCAATACTCGAAAAAAATCGGTTTATGGAAGGAGTGGTCCGATTTTAATCAAATTTCATACACTCATAGACAAAGACATAAGAAATGATATTCAGAAGTTTCAATGTTACAGTTATTACAATAATGCAGAAAATCGATAATATACATATATATAAAATGCAAGATGTTTGTGTGTGTGTCTGTTTATCTGCCTGTATTTTTTTCAGCCCTTATATTTTAGTTTTTGCTTCGGGTTTGGCTCTAAGTTTGTATAATTGTAGTTCTTGGTCTCAGCCATGATACCATTTGCTAAGAGGACTTATTTAGCCTTCAAAATTCAGTTTACGACAAAAAAACTCATTTGATATCGATACCAGGAAATCAAAATTTGACTTACATCCATTTATTTTTTTCAATCTACGGTTTCAGTTTAACTGGAAACAACTATTGCTTTTTAGTCTTTCGTGCCAACGTCCAAGAGTCTGAGCTCCAGAACCATGGATTAGTTTTAAAGCTTTCATTACACCCGAGCAACGCCGGGCTATACTGCTAGTATATAATAAAATTACCAATAATACTTCAATCCACATAAAAGAACTCTTTTATGACAATAATCCATATAATATCCTACAATTTCTTAAAGAAATTAAAATATAACTTCAACAAAACTTCAACATAAAACACACATATCACCACTTCTAATAACCATGTCCACACAAGCTTGTATATGCACGAAAGTTAAATAACATCTACCATGTATTCGACTGTGAAAGCAGAATAACATTTTTTAGTATTATTGTGGCGGAGACATACCAAGAGAAGGTGAATTGTTTGTACATGTGCTTGTAGACATCATAGACCTGCGAGACAAATTTTGGCAGATCAATGTTGAAGGGACATCGCTGCCGGCGAGAACAAGACCAACACAAGCAAGAGATCTCGTTTATTTTATTTTATTTTATTTCGTTTTTTTTTTTTTTGTTTTTGTTTTTTACCGAGGCTGATTAAGGATTAATAGAGATGACTTTTGTTTTCAAGCCAGTTGCTCTTTGAGACCAAAACTCCCTTGATCAATTCTGTGCTGAACCCAGACGAGGCTCGTTTTGGGTGAACAGGCAACAGCCTGACCCAGCCTTAAGCAGAATCTACGGGATATTTTTGAACGAGCTTAAGAGCACGGAGTTCCTACTTTAACTGACCTTGTGTCACAACCTCCTTGGGCATCTGCTCTAGTGGTAAAGTGGTAAATTACCAGTTGGTCTTTGAGGCCCAAACTCTCTGGTTAAATCTCTGCCTCAGGGCGGAGAGGAACCCAGACGAAGCTTCACCAAAGAGTAGAGTTTTATCTTGGATGAACAGACAAGATCCCGACCCTGCCTTAAGCAGAATCTACGGGATATTTTTGAACGAGCTTAAGAACACGGAATATTTTTGGACGAGTTTATGGGCTCTGAATTCTCATTTTGATTGACCTTGTGAATCCGCTCTAGGGAGGGTTGCTCTTCGTGGTTCAGCGAGAAAGAGAATGAGCGAGAGTACCGTTGTTTGCGCTGTGCAAGAAATGGAGTCCCGGGCGTAGTGTTGTTATGGTTTCCGATTTAGCTGTCAGCGGGAACAGATTCGAGTGGAAGTTTATTATCTTACCACCCAATGGTGCAGTGGATATCGACTCCGAACGACAAATCAGGGTGCCGAGTTCGAATTCCAGTTGAAATCCTTGCATTCACTTACGCACAAACACCCTTGAGAAAGGTATTAATCCGTCTCTTCCCACCAGGACAATAATAGAACAGATTGGGTTCTGTAGCCTTGGCTGCCAACCAGTCTACCGCAGAAAGTAATGGTAACCTACTGCGGGATAATCTTCTGCCCAGTCAGTCATGTCTCTTTCGAGACATGATCGCCCAAAGCGGGTATCACGTATAGCAATTAACTGACTGACTGAATATAATAGTTGAAATCATGATTAATGCTTCTAGTGGTCATAAAGTGGGGGATTGATTTTATATTGTTATGAAGTAATAAACTGATCCCCCACTAATTACTACGTAATAATATAATACATCTCTTCTCCCTCTAGCCATGAGTTAAATAACAGGACAGATCGGGTTCTATGGCCTTGACTGGCAACCAGTCTACCGCAGAAAGTAATGGCAACCTACTGCGGCATAATCTTCTGCCCAGTCAGTCATGTCTCTTTCGAGACATGATCGCCAAAAGCGTGTATCACATATGGCACTTAACTGACTGACTGAATCTGCGTTTAAATCTCAGTTCTTCTTCTTCTATGTGATCATGGCCTTCCACGTTTCCCTATCCATGGTGGCTCTGAGCACGCCTTCTCCTGTTACACCATGCAAACATCGTTCCGTCATCCACCTGATTAGGTCCTTCAAATATATTATCCGCTGCTTTCCCCTGTCTCTTTTTCCTTCTATCTGGCCTGTTAGTAACAGCGTGGCCAAAAATGAGGGATCAGTTTATATATTGATTATAATTAGAATTGATTTATACCCACGTTATAATTTCTCATAAACAGTTGGCATATATATTCTCGTTCTGTCATCCACCTGATTAGGTCCTTCAAATATGTTATCCGCTGCTTTCCCCCGTCTCTTTTCCCCTCTATCTGGCCTGTTAGTAACAGCGTGGCCAAAAAATGAGGGATCAGTTTATATATTGATTATAATTAGAATTGATCCCCCATTTTATACCCACGTTATAATTTCTCATAAACAGTTGGCATATATATTCTCGTTCCGTCATCCACCTGATTAGGTCCTTCAAATATGTTATCCGCTGCTTTCCCCTGTCTCTTTTTCCCTATACCTGGCCTGTTAGTATCAGTCTTATGAATTACTAGAGGCAGCGTAACTATACTGTTCGGATGTACACTATTTACTGATTACTAACACTTTACTTCATATGTTCTTGACATTCTAATACACTGTTGGAACTTACCTTCCTGTTTCCGTGTCTTACTTCCGGAACCAAACAGCTCACAACAACCACAACTTGGCGACGACGATTTTGCCACAATAACAGTACAACTGTTAGAATTGTTGCCCTGTCTCTTCAGGACGTAGGCAATCATGGCTTCCCACGTTTCCCTATCCCTGGTGGCTCTGAGAACGCCTTCTCCTGTTACCCCATGCAATCATCGTTCCGTCATCCACCTGCTTAGATCCTTCAAATATGTTATCCGTTGCTTTCTCCTGGTTCTTTTTCCCTCTATCTGGCCTATTAGTATCAGATTCTCCAAGCCCTCCTTCCTCATTGTGTGTCCCAGGAACTTTAGTTGTCTCTTCCTGATGCTCAGTATTAATTTCCTTTTCGTTTCCATCCTCTATCTGACCTGTGAGTATCAGAATCTCCAAGCCCTCCTTCCTCATGACATGTCCCATGAACTTTAGCTGTCTCTTCCTCATGGTCAGTATTAGTTTCCTTTTCGTTTCCATCCTTTCCAAAACTTCGTCATTGCTCATATTACGGCATATTTTGTTTAAGTCTTTGCGTTCAGCAGAAGGTTTTCACATACCATATCTCTTCTTCTATATGTCTTGTCTATTCAGGACGTAGGCCATCATGGCTTTCCACGTCTTCCTATTCCTGGTGGCTTTTAGCACGCCTTCTCCTGTTACACCACGCAAACCTCGCTCCGTCATACACCTGATTAAGTCCTTCAAATATGTTATCCGTTGCTTTCCCCTGTCTCTTTTTTTTTTTTACAAAGCTCTAAAGAAAATTAAATTTCGGCCTGAAATGAGCGATAGGCTGTTTATACCGTTAAACGAACGAATCAATAAAGCGCTTAATTTCAGTTTATTATTTTTATTGGAAAATGTGACTTCTTAAAGCTAAGCACAATATTAAGAAACAGGAAATGTTCGTTAGACACTAATATAATAATTTTGAACTGTTACGCAGTATTAATTCAATTTTCTTGCAGTGAATGCTGGAGAATTTCCTCAAAGAAAACAACAAGCAAATATTAAAAGGAAGCTTCTCTCTGCTTCCCACGCAGTTGCCGACCATCTGAACCAGACTTCTTCAGGATATCTTTGATTGTTGTCGTAGAAACATTCAAAACATTGATTTCAGAAAGAGGTTGTATGCAGTTTATACAACCGCTACCTCAAATCAATGATTTAAAATGACTTTGATCAAATGAAACTTGTAGGTATTAGCGACGACCCTCATTTTTCGAACCAGGGGTACTAGATGAAACCCCAGTATACTAAACATTTACAATAGTTCAGACCCTTATTACAAAGACGAAGCAATGCTACTCTTAAGGAGTCGAATCAGCCCCGTTTCCGCCATATTCCGTTTACAACAAGACGGTTTTCTTTCTTCAAAAGTACTACATCCTCATAGAACAAACTCCTGTGTTGATGCTTCTCTGATCACTATAATCTTAACATTCTCCAATCAAGGGTCAGTCGTTATTTATTCCCGTTATTTTCATAAATCTCCTGATCCTGAGCATGATGGTAAACTGCATCCGGCAGCAAGGCCTTTGATTGGGAGGTTGTGATGAGCATAGAATCACCTCTTAATTGTTGTTGTTCTCAGGCCCACCTGACCCAGTGTGGTAGCACCTGTTAGGGTCCCAGCTATGGGCCAATAGTTAACCTTCCAAACTGGGGTCAAAACACTATGAAAGTATAAAAATACACTTTTATAGAAAAATATACATTTCTGAAGGAAAAATGTTACCAACAATACATTTTTGAAGGAAAAATTATTACCATAACACATTTTTGAAGGAAAAAATTATTTTCAGCAAAGCATTTTTTAATATAAAACTAGACATTTTCAGATTTCTAAAATAAAAAAGAAAATAAACAAAAAATTTTCATTAAAATCTGACTAAATAAACCTTTTCACTATAACCGAACATTACAAAAAAACAACCTTAAAACCCTACCTTTTTGGCATTAAATAACCCACAGAGGTGTTGATATGCCATTAAACAAAACTCACTCACTCATTCAGAATCTCCACTTCCTACCGCCTTACATCCATATCACAAAACTTATTCAGTAAACCTCTACCATGAATGGCGCTCCTGCCTTGAACTTTAGTATCAAAAATCATTTAGCTGTATAAACAGTAATCTAGCAAGGTTACTTCTAGAACATAAGTTTTTCTTTCTCTTTTTTTTTTTTTTCGTTCTTTCCTTTTAAGATTGAAGTTAATGCTGCAATATGTTTCTTTCGTCAGTTTGTGTGCGCATGCGTGCGTAAGCATTTGTTCTGAATATTCTGTATGTCTGTTCTTGTTATACTGCGAAGAGATTTATATGTTTCTAAACGCGGTAGAAAAATACTTTCTTCATTTAGAATCAATTGGAAAAAACACTAATTTCATGCAGTAATTTAGGAGGATTCAACTTTGCATTAAGTCCAATCTCAACAAATTAAAGCAAATTAATTGTGTTTTTATTACTCAGACTATCAACTTTAAAAGCCGTACGTCCACTCGAACTATCAAAGGTACTTTATATTCCCAAGCTAAAAAAAAATGAAGAGTGATCAAGAAAAAAAAATAGCAAAACAGAGAAAGTGTAATAATTTACTTAAACTAGTAAAAGATACCTTCCAAAATGAAACAAAATATGAAGAAACAGCAGTAAAGATTTTGTTAGAAACAAAGAAAAGAGTGCTGAACTGATATGTAATATCAATCGTCCAATAGGACATGAAGTGGAAAAATTAAACTGAATTAATTCTTCGGTTTGCTGCTGTAGACAATTTTTTTCCTGTCAGAATCTGTTTTATATATTTGTTAGTCTACCATTCGTTCATGCGTTGAATAGCATTGGCATATATAGTTTGATGCCCCTGCCATATATATTAGAGATTCTTGTTAAAATACAAAAAATAATCTGCAATATTATAAATCCTGACCTGATATCTCGGCTTTAGTCAATTTCCCACCACCGTAACGTAGATTCTCTGTGCCTTACGTCTTCTTGAACTCTCAGTCTAAAAATATTTCTAATTATTAATTTTGCTGTAAATGTTGTAAATAAATTTCCTTCGTCTTTGGTAGGGTTAGGGTTAAGGTTAGAATTAGGGTTAGGGTTAGGGTTAAGGTTAGAATTAGGGTTAGGGTTAGGGTTAAGGTTAGAATTAGGGTTAAGGTTAGGGTTAAGGTTAGAGTTAAGGTTAGAGTTAGGGTTAGGGTTAGGGTTAAGGTTAGAGTTAGGGTTAGGGTTAGGGTTAAGGTTAGAATTAGGGTGAATTCAAGCGCAGTACTAGGTGGATGTGCGTTTTGGTACAATGGATATCGGCTCGGGGATAAGCGGAGAGCCGAGTTCAAATTACACTTAAATTCGTTGCATTCACTTACGCACAAATACCCTTGCGAGAGATATGATCGATCTCTTCTCCCTTCACCTATGGATTAAATAGCAGGAAAGACTGGTTTCTATATCCTTGGTTGGCAACCAGTCTACTGCAGAAAGTAATGGCAACCTACTGCTGGAAAATCTGCCTAGTCAATTATGGAACGAAAAAGATATGATCGCCCATGTATCACGTATGGCAATTAACTGGCTGACTAGATTGGCGGCAAGGTCTCATCATTTTGTAGTTGAAATGGCTACATGTAACCGTAAGTTCTATGCTAACAGTTTCTTCTCTCGCACTTGTGGAACTCTCTTTTGAATTCCCGCTTCCCAGTCAGTATTGGTCATTAAAAATAAAAATTCAATTTCAATTGTTATTTTTTGTCTTCTTAAAAGCCATTCTTTTATTGTCCTGTTTCCTTAATGTTTTCTTTTCACACTAAGTAAACGTTTTCATCTACGTGGCTGTATTGCCTTTCTTAGTGGGAAATAAAACAAATACGACAGTGAATTCTGGACGATTTCCTCACAGATAAAGAAGAGACTTGGCGAAACAGAGATTTTATTTTACAGATGGATCCTGGGAGTCAGTCAGTTAAGTGCCACACGTGATACACGCTTGGGCGATCATCTCTCGAAAGAGACATGACTGACTGGGCAGAAGATTATCCCGCAGTAGGTTGCCATTGCTTTCTGCGGTAGACTGGTTGCCAACCAAGGCTATAGAACCCAATTTGTCCTATCATTTAACCCATAACTGGAGGGAAGAGACGGATTAATAACTTTCTCAGGAGTATTTGTGCGTAAGTGAATGCTACGAATTCAACAATTGAAACAAAAAGGACAGAATAAAAAACTGACATCCGAAATTTTTGTGTCAAGTATTGAGGAAAGGAGACTTGAAAAGTTTAACACTCACATGATATTCTAAAGGCTAACGGATGGCAGTGAGAGACAGCGACTCATCTACCTGACGAGCTTGTATATAACAGAACGACAGGTGAGGGTTGTAAAAAGACAAACGTTACCAAGTTTTCGAGGGTAGACAATGATCCTTGAGTGAGATGGGATTTTGAGTTTGAGTTTGAGTTTTGTTTAACGGCATATCAACACCTCTGTGGGTTATTTAATGCCAAAAAGGTGGGATTTTAAGTTTTTTTTAACGTTCGGTTATAGTGAGAAGGTTGATTTAGTCATATTTTAATGAAAATTTTTAGTTTTTATTTTTTTTATTTTAGAAAACTGAAAATATCTTCTAGTTTTGTATTCAAAAATGTTTTACTGAGAATCAGTTTTTTCCATCAAAAATGTATATATTTTTATAAAAGTGTATATATATATATATATATAATTCCAAGTGAAGAGGACTCGAGGTTTTTTTTATATCTTGAGTTCTCTGGCATTTATTTTATTATAAACAGTGCTCAATATAATGAGTATTATAGAGCTTAATATAATATAATTATATGGTTATGTCAATTTTTCATTGCTACATGGAAATTTCTATGTTTCGAGATCAATTCTCATCATCAGGAAATGTTGGTGTGGTTGTGCAGACGATTTACGTTTAAACGACAAATACTTTCAAGGAAAGCAGACAAGGGTCATAGGAATTTTACATTGTGACATAGGGTCAAGGAAAAAGAAAAAGAGGAGGAAAAAAGTTCGTTAGCACGTAAATTCTTCGAGGTCAAACCCCTAAGTGAATCTCCATTCTGATTAGCCGAACACACACACACACAAACACACACACAAACCCACCCACATACATTCACAGTAAACCGAAAGTATTTGTCATTTAAATGTAAATCGTCTGCACAACCACACCAACATTTCCTGATGATGAGAATTGATCTCGAAACATAGAAATTTCCATGTAGCAATGAAAAATTGACATAACCATATAATTATATATATATATATATATATATATATATATATATATATATATATATATATATATATATAATGCTTCAAGCAAATAGTAAGACTCTACTGTGTATATTTATACTTTCATAGTGTTTTGCCCCAAGTTTGGTGGTTAACTATTTGCCCATAGCTGGGGTCCTAACAGGTGCTACCACTCCGATTAGGAGGTGGTTCCATGCTCCTCACAACCTCTCAATCGGAGGCCTTGCTGCCGGATGCAGTTTACCGTCGAGTGAGATGGGAATCAGTCCAAACATTACATTATTTTCGATACCCTGCATTCACTTAAGCTCTAGTACCCTTGGGAAAGGTATTAATCCGTCCCTTCCCTCTAGTTATGAGTTAAATAACAAGGGTAGGACTTGGGGACCCTGCCCTTAAAAATGAATCTTGATACTCGAAAAGAAAAAATATTACTAGACATGAAACTTATATAAAAACAACAATAAATTGTTGAAAAGAAGAAGGTATTCTTCTTTTTCTTCTATGTGCCCTGTCCTTTCAGGACGTAGGCGATCATGGTTCTCCACTTCTCCCTATCCCTTGTGGCTCCTAGTATGTTTGCTCCCGTTACTCCTGTCAACCCCCGTTCCGTCATTCACCTGATCAGGCCCTGCAGATATGTTATCCGTTGCCTTCCCCTGTCTCTCTCCTTTTATTTGGCCAGTCAGTATCAGGTTCTCCAAGCTCTCCTTCCTCATTGCCTGTCCCAGGAACTTCAGTTGTCTCTTCCTGATGCTCAGTATTAATTTCCTTTTTGTTGCCATTCTTTCCAACACCTCATCGTTGCTTCCGTGCTAAGTCCACGATATCCGCAGCATCCTTCTGTAAAACCACATTTCCGCTGCTTCCAGTTTTGTCCTCATTTTCGATGATAGCTGGCAATAAATGACCCTCCGAGGTGTTGATATGCCATAAAACAAAACAACCAACCAATTATAGTGTCAAAATCTATTTCTCTTTAAAAGTTTCAAATTATTACTATTCCATTAGTAATTTGATATCCTTTGTAGATTTCCAAAAAAGATTGTACTTCTAAATTAACTTTCTGTGCATTAACATTTCAAAGACTTTACAGCATATCAACATCTTGGTTATTCAGTTTTTCTTTCACTTGTATTTTTTTTTCTCTCTTTTATTGTCATTATTCTTAATTCAGGGGTGACATCGCCCCTGCCACAAAGATATTTTTGCATAATTTTGTTAAATACATCTGTTGAAATGAGATGTCTGTGTTATTTTCATTTTTGCGTAACTTAGACAACAATTTATCCATCACACCCTTGTGTGTGGGGGGTGTACACCTAGAGGATGCGTATTTTCCTAACAGGATTCCCAATCATTCAGGCCAGTAGATGTAAATAAATATACTGTTTAATTACAAAAAACAGAGCATCTACTTAAACAAATACAAGTATCCATTAAAATAATATTTAAGCATAAATATATATATATATATATATATATATATATATATATATATAGGCATAGTCATCCACACACAGATCTGCCCCGCCGCATCACAACCCATCAGTATGGTCAGACTCCGATTGCCTTTAATCCAGGACTGAAACCCAATTGAACCAGCGTCAGAAGGCGATTCTAACTCTGGGTTATGGGTGCTCGGTAGAAGAAGGCAGACTTTTTAGCATGTATATTATCATTATTTTAACCTCGATTCTTATATTGTCAAAATCTATTGCTCTTTAAAAGTTCCAAATTATTACTGTTCCAGTAATTTTCCATTAGTACTCTGCTATCCTTTGTACACTTACAAAAGGTTTGTATTTCTAAATTAACTTTCTGTGCATTAACATTTCAAAGTCTTTACAGCATATCAACATCTTGGTTATTCGAAGATAGTTTTTCTTTCACTCATTTTTTTTCTCTTTTATAATCATTATTATTAATTCAGGGGTGACATCGACCCTGCCACAAAGATATTTTTTGCAGAATTTTGTTAAATATATCTGTTATTTTCATTTTTGCGTAATTTACCAGCAATAAATAAATAAAATTTAGTTGGCAATAAATGACCAGCCGAGGTTGATATGCCATAAAAACAAAACAACCAACCAACATTATTTTCGAAATTTTAAAATAATCTCCCTTTGATTGATTTATCGAGACAAATGTTGGTTTAACGAAAATTAATGTGCAACTGATACTTTATTTGGTACACAACTATGACAGTGTTCTAGCGTCTTGAAACGTTTTTAATCCCAGATTTTTATACTGATGACTGTACAATTTACTCCTATCGCCAGATCGGACAAACCAAACGTGGCAACTGCTCTTGAATAGAACTTCCAATCAGTGGTTAACTAGGGCAAGAAATGGCTTGTAAATTTTAACGCTTCTACAACGAAACTGTTTTCATTTAAACATCGCATCCAACCTTTTTTGTCTGTTATCAACATGACTGATTCTAGACTTCAGGAAACCGACATACCTCAACTTCTTGGCCACACATTTTTTTATTAACCTGAAGTAGGAATGTGCGTTGAGCGATCATGTCCCGAAAGATACATGACTGACATGGGCAGAAGATTTTCCTGTAGTAGGTTGCCATTACTTTCTGCGATAGAGTGGTTGCCAACCAAGGTTATAGAACCCAATCTGTCCTGTTATTTGACTCATTGTTAGAGGGAGAGTATATGTATTCTATTATTACGTAATAAGAGGGGGTTCAGTTTATTACTTCACAACAATAGAAAACCGATCCCCCACTTTATGACCAGTAGAAACCTTAATCATGATTCCAATTATTCAGTCAGTCAGTTTAGTGCCAGACGTGATACACACCTGGGCGATCATGTCTCTTTCGAGACATGACTGACTGAGCAGAAGATTATCCTGCAGTAGGTTGTCATTGCTTTCTGCGATAGACTGGTTGCCAACCAAGGTTATAGAACCCAATCTGTCCTGTTATTTGACTCATTGTTAGAGGTTAAAGAGATGTATTATATTTTTGCGTAGTAATTAGTGGGGGATCAGTTTATTTCTTCATAGCAGTAGAAAACCGATTCCCCATTTTAAGACCACTAGAAGCCTTAATAATGATTCCAACTATTATATTCAGTCAGTCAGTTAAGTACTATACGTGATACAAGCTTTGGGCGATCATGTCTCGGAAGAGACATAACTGACTGGTCAGTAGGTTGCTATTACTTTCTGTGGTAGACTGGTTGCCAACCAAGGTTATAGAACCCAATGTGTCCTGTTATTTAATCTATAACTGGAGGGAAAAGACGGATTAATACCTTTCCCAAAGGTATTTACGCGGAAGTGAATGCAATGAACTCAATTGAAATTCGAACTCGTCACCCCGATTTCTCGTTCCGAGCCGATATCCACTTCACCACAACACATATCCGAACAGGAAAGAAGTGGATTGCTACGTTTCTAAAAGGTATTTACACGTAA